>JAFEMH010008013.1:0-67508 GCA_022495995.1 Adenophora triphylla var. japonica | reverse complement strand
TTTTAATACAAATTACGTTTTGGATTTAAATAAAAACATACTCCGTATTAATTGTTAAAACTAAGTAGTTCAGGCTGATACTAAATTCTAATCAGACTAAGGATACGTTTGTTTCGCGTAAAATGACTTTTGAAAAATAATTTTTCATAAAATATTTTCTAAAAAATGATATAAACATGTTTTCGGCTGTTTCGTAAGGAATATTTTTCGAAAAATATTTTCATGTGTTTAAAGAAAATATTTTTCGAAAAAAACACAATTTGAGATAATTCGAAAGAGATAGGATGGGGTAGGATGATGGAGGTGGGGTGGAAGGGTAGGAGGTGGGTGGGTATGGGGTAGGGTAGGGATAGGGTAGGGTGGTGGGGGAAATATAAAAGGCAAGATGATGATAGGCTAAGGTGGTGATAGGGTAAGGTGTGGGGGTGGGTTAGGTGTGGGGTAGGGTGGGTAGCCGAGAGTGTTGGGGGTAGGGTGGGTAGCCGAGAGTAGGGGATTGGGGTTGCATGGGGGAGTTATTAAAAAAATAAATTAATTAAATTATGAGTAAAAAAAGTTTGATCGTGGAAGTGGGGTTGGTGGGTGGGTATGGTAGGGGTGGTGAGGATTGTTAAAAAATAATTTTAATATGAATAAAATAAATTGCTTAGTAGTGGGAAAGTTGTTAAAATATAATTTTAAAATGAGTTAAAAATATTTTTTAACCTTGAGGTGGGTGGTGGTGGCAATAGTGAGTTGTTAAAAATAATTTAAAATGATTAAAAATATTTTCTCTCAAATAAACGGAGCCTAATATGAAGAACATGCTTTTGTACGAAATAATAATTTCAAATCCAAAAATTAAATTGGTTGTATGTGCCGCTAAGTAATCATTTTTTTGTCAAATGTATCTACGTTGCAGATCGAGCCAAAATTGTATTTGGGTCAATTCAGCCGAAACCAACGGATCAGATATCTGAATTTGTCTTAATTAAGTCTGAAAAAAATAAACAAATAATAAAACTAAGCCGGGGCTTTTACGGCGAATGTCCTTCGATGTGTGAGTAAGTATTGGTTGAGAGAGAATCAGAAAATAATTAAGGAAAAAGATTGGAGAATAGAATTGACTTGAATTTGGAGTTATGATCTCATATTTATAGGTGATAGATAGAGTAATCCCTAGGAATAGG
Source organism: Adenophora triphylla var. japonica (assembly GCA_022495995.1). Lineage (NCBI taxonomy): Eukaryota > Viridiplantae > Streptophyta > Magnoliopsida > Asterales > Campanulaceae > Adenophora > Adenophora triphylla. Next base: position 66,339 of record JAFEMH010008013.1, on the reverse strand, counting down.
GATCTGAATTGGAGTTGGATTAGGAAAGTGTATCTTTACCACTATTAGAATCCTTAATAGCCAGAATCCTTGTGAGAATAGGATTGTCCGAGCACAACCCTGCTCGACATGATCCGAGGAGCCAGTACTAAATTGTGTTCAGTAATCTCTCTGTGAATCTTGCTCGTGAGCTCTGTCAACATCGAGCTAACCCTTGTGCCATCCTTAGCTAACCCAACTTACCCCCTTGGTACAAGGGATCTGGGTCTGAGCTCGATCCTGTGAACGGCCATCTGAGCTCGTGTGTGTGGGTCAAGGCCTCCACGGGAACCTATCCAATAAGGTACTTGGGCCATTACATAACGATAAGTCGAGTGGGCATTCATGGGCTATGATACGCATAGTTATAAATCCCGTCCCGTGCATGTGTCCGTTCCGGCCGTGCGTCCCCCGTCCCCAAAAAACGGTGCGGAACGGGTTATATACCGTCTCAGTCTAAAAACCGCTTTGTACCGGATCGAACCGGCTGAACAGCCCAAAACCGGTAAAAATCGGCCGAGATGGATATCCCGGCTGGGACGCATTTTTTTTTAGAATGAAAAAAAAATTAATTTTTTATGTCATTTTAACAATTGTACCAGGAATCCATGAAAATAATGAAAAAAAACAAATTTTTTTCTCCAGAAATCCATGAAAATTGAAAAGAATGAAAAAAAGTCAAATATTTTTCATTTCTTTCTTAAAATTAATATTACTTGGTGTAAGAACATGGTAATAGCTAACATTCTTAAAATTACTATTACTTGGACTGAATTTTTTATGTCATTTTAACAATTGTACTAGAAAAAGTGTTATGTTTTTGTTAAGGATGTGTATAGTACACAATCCGAAGTTTTGTCGATTCAAGAAATTCTAATAAAGTATGCATGTTGCAAAATTCCATAAGATGGGTTGAAGCAAGCTTTGAGGAGTTGGAATCTTCATTTTGATGAATCGGTCAAAGAGTTTGACTTCATCAAGTACGAAGATGAACCTTTAATATGCATGAAATTCAGTGGGAGCGTAGTATTATTCCTATTGTTTTATTACAATGATATCTTACTCATTGAAAAACGAAGTTCCGACTCTTAAGACTGTCAAGTCTTGGTCAAGGAAAGGTTTCTCAATGAAAGATATGGGTAAAGCCGCTTACATCCTTGGCATCAAAGATCTATAGAGATAGATCTAAAAGGATAAATTGGTTTGAGTCAAAATACTCACATTGATAAGGTTCTTAGAAGATTCTAAGAAAAGTGACTTGTCAATGGGTCATGGTGTTACTCTTAGCAATACTCATTGTCTTATGACAACTGATGAGCAAAAGGGAATGAATGAAGATCCATATGCTCCGGCATTTGGATCTGTCATGTATGCCATGATTTGTACTACACCCGATGTCTCGTATGCCTTGAGCATGACGAGTCAATACCAATCTGATCCTGTTGAGAACCATTGGATGGCAGTTGAGACGATCCTTAAGTACTTAAGAAGAACTAAGGATAAGTTCTTGGTATTTGAAAGGTTGGAAGTTAATCTTGTTGTAAGGGTTACATAGATGCTAGCTTCCAAATTGACAAAGTTGATTTAAAATCGCAATTAGGATTTGTGTTTATGCTTATTGGAGGTGCGATTTTGTTGGAAGAGTTCCAAGCAGAAAATCGTAGCCAATTCTACAACTAAGGCCGAATTTTAGCGACATCAGATGCAGCTAAAAGAGGCAGTTTGGATCAAAAGTTCATTTAGTGTTTTGGAAATGTTCCAAGTATCACTAATCGGTGGAACTTTGTTGTGATAATTGTGGTGCCATTTGTGCAAGCAAAGGAACCAAGGTCACAACAGCGATCCAAACAGACACTTAGACTTTTTTTCGAGAATTCATAAGAATGAGAAGACGTTAAGATATGCAAAGTATCAACTGATGATAACATTGGGGATTCACTTACAAAGACCCTCGCACAGGCAGAAGCATGATGGTCATGTTAGGTCCATATGGGTATTCGATGCATAGATGGAGCCTAGTGCAAGTGGGAGATTGTTGGTGTAATGCCCTAGGCTTTAGTTATGTTTAATGTTAGTGTTAGAAAACGTGTGTTTTCCCTTGTGTCACATACCAGTGTTGCCATTTGGATTTGGCAACACTGAAATAGTTACTGTATTTTTCACAAATAAAAACGTGATAATTAATGAATATATAACAGTAGTTAGTCTGCTTTAGATGAGGTTGAACAGGTCAAAGGAGCTATGCTAGGCGTTATTTACAAAAGAGAAGGAAATTAATATATAAACATGTGTTTATATGATTAATTAATGACCAAGCAAAAAGAGATATTGTTTAGCTATTCGAGGGGGTGAAGATAGAGGTACAAGGCTGCTCGGACTTGGAGTACAAGGTGGAGAAGCCTAAGAAGACCAAGTCTTCTACAAAAAAGGAAAATGGAGCTAAAAAGGAGGAAACTAATTCAAGGTTGTTGCTGATCATTTTGAGTAGGCTCCAAGTCTTGGAGGCCTATATAAAGTGCAGTAGATCTTCATTGAAGATCACCCAATTCGAACGCAAATCCGCACAAGAAAAGAATTACGCTCTCAAGTGTTGCCATTCGGTGTTGGCAACACTCTGTCCGACACTCGAAATTTTCATATAGATTTTTATATTTTCGTGAGGTTTTGAGTGTTTATATTCAGAGAGAATTCTTCATTTAATGTTCCTTGAGTTAATGATTATTGATCATTAAGGGAACTTCTTTGACCTTGTATTGAATTCATATTATATATAGAAAGGTCTTGCCCTCCTGGCACCCATCAAGTTATATATTTATATAACTTGATAAAAATTATATTCTTGTGTATTGTTATTTACTTCCGCTGCAATTTATATTTAATACTATTGATTTGTTGTTTTTTCGAATTGGTGTCAATTGTGTTGTTATTAGTATTATCAATACTATTGACAACACTTTGTGAGTTTCGCCTCACTTTGCTAAGCCATAGACAATTTCATTTAACTTAAACCGTTATGTATCATCTTTATCATTTATTATAGAGAAAGTTTATTTGGATCATTATATGTTTACATGTTTATTATATTGAACTGCGTTCCTAGTTGTTGTGAACAACTAGTATAAGTTGGTAATGGATAATCATGGAGATGATTATATGCATGGAGATGCACATTACACTTATGGATACTTGCTAGAGAACAAGTATTGGACATGACCTACTTATGAGATTTATGACATGGTCTGATGTCATGATTAAATCTCATGATAGTTGTGTTATTGAAATCCTTTGTACCTGAGATTATCATCGTCTTCCACATGGTGAAGATCGTGTTTGATATAGTCTAACACTATCTTTAATCGGATAGCAATAAGGGCTATGTTAGCACGATTGGATTCATGTAGGAAAGAATGATAAGTCAAGAAGGGATTTGTCCCTCTTATGAAGAGAGATGTTTGCTTGGGTCCCTCGATGAATAATGTTGATGAAATGTATGGCCATACTCAAGAGATTTGATAGAGATCAAATGCACTTGGATTATCAACATATTCGGAATCGAGAAAGCATTGAACGAAATGAGTTGGCATAGACCATGACTCATGTTCAATTGGACATCGTGGACAAAGGGATTATGACATTGGATCTATCGAGGAATCAAGATTTGATGTTATATTAATTGGGTGGATATAATGGTTTGCTAGAAACTACTTATATCTTGTGAGGTCGATGTTTCGACTCACTACCAACATAAATATAATTCCTATTTGGGTCACACACAAAGAGCGAATTTGATTCTGGCTGAAAATTGGAATTGGAGTGCTGGCTAGTTGTGTGGTGCGACACAACCTGCCACTGGCATGGTTCATCGTGCGACAAACTTGGCCTGGTACGACTCGTGACTACGAGCACGACTCGTGATCACGACTCGTGAAGAAGGGCACGACTCGTGACAAATTTCAGCACGGCTGTAATTTTGGTCACGAATCGTGGAACGACTGATTTTAGGCTTGGGCACGACTCGTGCTCTTGGGCACGACTCGTGCCAGCGTCCTGAACTCGTCCGTACACGTTTTCCTTGGCGTGTAAGGTTTTGGTTCAACTAGGATTCTACCCTAATGGTTAGGGAATTTATATATCATATAAATACTATCCTTTTGCAGCCAATTTACCCCTAGTCCATGACATGTTATTTTAGGGTGTATGAAACACCAAAATAGAGATCTAGATTATGAATCAAAGATCAAATTACTCCAAGTAAATTCCATAGTTTTTGCCATGGATTATTGAAATAGTTTCAATAACCGGAAGGATCATTTAGCAATCCAACAAGAAGCGTTCTTGGTTCATTCGCGTGGGGATCACCATTAGAGGGAGGTTACTTAATCTCCTAAAGTTTGAAGACCTCCATTGTTGATTCATCACCAAGGTAGAACAAGGAAGGAGAAGATCCAAGTTTCATCAACGGTTCAAGCATTCGAAGGTTGTTCATCGATTCAAATAAGATTTGAATCTAAGATCCGTTTTGAAAGACCAACATAATCGCATTAAGGTATGTAAATTCTATTTCATGGTTTTAACTATTCATGTTAGACGGGTTAAAGGGCTAGGGTTTTGTTGTTATTTCTAAGTCTTCCGCTGCGTTTGTAACCCCTAAACCCAACACATTGGAATGGTATAGTGAGAGTACTAAGTTACTTAAGATATACTCGAGATTATGCTTTACACTATACTAGACATCCAACGGTAATTGAAGGATATAGTGATGCTAATTGGATATCCGATATAAAAGACTCAAGGTCTACAAGCGGATTTGTGTTTACATTAGCAGGAGCTGCTATATCATGGAAATCTTCTAAACAAACGGTTATTGCTAGATTCACGATGGAATCTGAGTTTATAGCGTTAGATAAATGTGGTGAAGAAGCCGAATGGCTATGCCAATTTATAGAAGATATTCCAAGATGGACAAAGCCCGTGCCATCAATATGTATACATTGTTATAGCCAATCAGCGATTGGAAGGGCACACAATCATATGTATAATGGTAAGTCGAGACACATTCGTCGAAGACATAATACCATTAGATAACTACTCTCAACTGGCACAATATCCATTGACTATGTTAAGTCAAAGGAAAATTTAGCGGATCCATTAACCAAATGGTTAAATAGAGAGTAAGTTGAAAGCTCGACGAGGGGAATGAGACTTAAGCCTCTTAAAAGTTAAATACAGCGAAAAATTGGAGATCCCAAGAACTAGATTCAATGGGACCACCTAACTGTTAAAAGACTTGTAGCGTTACTGTGGGGGAATCAACCCCAAGTCAATTCCTATTAGTGACATCCCGAAAGGACAAGGATAAGCCTATGACTTTTAATGATTCTTACGCGTCAAAAATTCGAGCGGGGTAATACGGGTTACCTTTAAGATATCACCTATGTGAGAGAGAAGTGGGGCCGCTTCGAGGAGAATTGTGTGAGGCTCAATTCTTAGACTCTCTCGCAGAACCAGGCGTATGTTCAGGGCCATGATTGAACATAGCTATGAGAATTGAAGTATGTTAGGACTATACTTGTGTCAAGCATATGATCGGCTACACAAAAAGCATAACGATTCAAGGACATCGCGTTTATCGATTTGCGAGTAGAGTAAATATGCTTTTACTAGCGAAGATTCAATGGGCATTCCCACATCTTCGTATGCAAGGTTTCGTCTGCCGGACTTTATCACCAATTTCCTCATTATTTCCTTCATGTGGGGGATTGTTGGAAAAATTTGTGTGTTTGAAGGAAATAATGTATTATTTCCTAAATGGGTTGTTTGTTAAATGACCAAATTGATTGTTAGATTGTGTTCTACTCCATGAGTACATTGAAATCATATATTCATTTTTCCAAAATGGTTGAGGGATGAATGAGATATTAAGGCTCAAAGTGAGTAGGTTGGAAATGGGAAAATGTGTTTATCCCACATTGGAAAAAGATGTAAAAGGAGGCTAGTTTATATGCTCCTACACTTTAGTAGGGAGTAAGATTGTGGAGCATAGAGGCTCTCTCTCGCGCACAGGTGAGCAGGGGGGTGCAAATCATGGATCGAAATGGGCTTCGGGCTACCGAACTCATGTGCATGCGCGTCCTGCGGACACGAATGGAGCTCCGAAATTGCATGTCCGCGCGAGCCCACTTTTTTCATTTTTTTTCCAAACGTCACAGACCCACGAGGCTGCCAGTGAGGCGGGCGCCTGGACCTGGCTCATGCGGCCGCCTGGACGCCAGTAGGTGCTGCCCCGTTTGAGCACCAATGAGGCGGGCGCCTCGTTCCCAGCAACTCCATACACCAGAAACTGTTCTGCGCCAGTAACTGCCGAAATTGATTGCAAATTTATTTCAATAATTGCAATATTGATTAAGAAAATTAAAAACTGGTTTTAATTTTCGGCAGTTTTTGATCCATGGGGAGATATACAAATGGAAGAACAACACAATAGAAAGTACACAGTTTTTCAGAATCTCTACACTCCAATTCGTTGCATATTGATATTATTTTCTTTGGCCTCATGCATATTGCATCAGGGGTGATATTGTCCAAGCATCTGACTTCAGTTCGCCGGAGGTCCTATTGTGCAGCAACCGTCCGGTCAATCCGTTTCATCATGGGAGGCAATCGTCCCGTTCAAACTAAGCACAACGTGGTGAGGGGGCGAAATTTGTCTTAAGGAGAGTGTGAAATCACACGACTCGGACATCTTCGACAAATCTATTTTCTTATCTTTTCTTTTCTATTTCTGTTTAAAAGTTTTCTGTAATTTCCAATTATTTTGTAATAGTTATTCCAACAGCTTGTAGTACGGCTTGTTTCTTAGAATCCATTCCCTTCCCCGACTCATGGTGATGAGAGAGTAGTTGAGAGATTACAGAGAGAGAGAGAGAGAGAGAGAGAGAGAGAGAGAGAGAGAGAGAGAGAGAGAGAGAGAGAGAGAGAGAGAGAGAGAGAGAGAGAGAATGGGACTGGGGCAGGGGTAAGCATTATAATGGCGTGTATAAATAGATGGCAAAACTATGTTTTTCTCACTCAACTTTAGCATTTTTCTAAAATCTTCTCATTGAATTTTTTTTTTTCCAAAATATTCTCACTCAACTTTCACATTTTTCAAAATGTCAACTTTAACATATTAGTTGAAAACTTAACGAGCATTAACATATTGGTTAAAAAAATTATCCTTCTATTGGATTGGAAGGATAAATTCGTTAAATAAAATTCTAAAATTACATCAGAAAAGATTAAGATAACTTTTGGGTGCTCGCATTTTTCATGTATTCTTGTTGTCTTATGAGGTGTTGCATTGCATGTCGCCCATAGTACCTTGTTAGATAGGGCAGTTTGCCCCAAAATTTTCAGAGATGTACGACATTTCGCCAGCCAATTTTGTTGAGAATGTTACATTTCGCCAAACTTTTTCAATTCAAATTACGGCATTCTGTATAATATAGTTGCCCCCATTTATGCCAAGTTGGTATTCCACCATGTAATTTGCCCCTCGTTTCTATAAATTTCTAGCTCCACCGCTAACTTGTGGTATCTGGATTTGTAAGGATAGGGTCACGTAGGATATTACGTTTCCCGTAGACGAAGAAAATATAGTAAGAAATTGTGATTGAGGTTTGACGCCAAGAAATAGATTGATCATTATTGGAATAACTTGCAAATTCCTGCATATTATATCACCAACTAAAACATATTTGATCTTGAATTCTTGATATAAATAATTATTCAACCTTTAATTAGAGATGCCCAACCGGGTCCGAACCGGCGGGCCGAACCGGAACCGGACCGGCTCAAAATCGGAGGGAAACCGGACCGGCTTAACCGTGAACCGGCTGAACCGGTGAACCGGCGATTTCCCGGTCCGGTTAAGGTTCGTTATTTCAAAAACCGGTGAACCACCGGTTCAGAAATCGGAACCGGAACCGGAACCGCCTGTTCACGAACCGGAACCGGAACCGCCTGTGAACCGCTAATGGCTAGTTGATCTGGTGCGTCCATTTCTTGATCCGACGGTCCCTGTTTAATGACCGTTAGATAACTGTCATTTTGACTGTTTAGTGACCAAAATGTAAAAAAAAATATTTTCTTAACCGTTTTGGTCCCTAAAACGGTTTTTTTTTTTATTTTGGTCCCTAAAACGTTTTTTTTCTTTTTCTCTCAAACCTTTAAATACCCTCCCCCTCCCTTCATTTTTTTCACTACTCATTCTCTCAATCTCTCATTCTCTCCTCTCTCAATCTCTCAAATCTCTCTCTCATCTCAATCTCTCATATCTCTCTATCAATTAAACTCTATATTATCTCAAACTTGCAAAGTCTCAAACTCAAAGTCTCCATAATTCCATTTTTTCACATAATTTCATCTTTTTACCAAAAATAATGTCTTCATCTCGTGGCGGCCGTGGCGATAAGGGAAAGAGTGTATCAACTACGCATCCATTTTTCCCCCAAGATGATTCCATTTGGGAAAATCTTAATGTACAACAACTACCACAAGAAACGTTTAATTTGAGCGATGACGAAGTTGATGCAACATTTCCAATGGGTGATCATGGTCATACCGAAGGGAGTAACACTCAAACCACTCAAACCCAAAGTGAAGCGCGAGGGGGTGGTCAAACTCAAATTCGAGGTCGAGGTCGAGGAGGTCGAACCACGGGAAGGTCGGACATCATGACCGTGCTCTTTTCAAAAGTGTCAATTGAAGGTACCAACCAATACACTGTTTCTTGCAACCATTGCACTAAAAAATTTGTCAAGAACCATGGAGGTGGTTATGGGACATTTAAAAGACACTTGACGTCAAGGCACCCCGACCAAGTTGGAGATGCCCAAGATCAAACACAACTACAAGGATTTACGGGATCATCTCTTTGCAATTATTTAAATTTGATAATTCAACGTATAGAAGAGAAATGGCAAAATATACTGCTGCTAAAGGATTACCCTTTAATTTTACTAATGATAGATTATGGTCTCATATGGCACAACTTTGTTTAAATCCCGCGGCTAAAGAAATTAATAAAAATACAAGTACTCGTGATACTAAAGCCCAATATCTACAAGGGAAATTAACTTTAATTAATACGTTTAAAGATTTACCCCAAAAATTGTCAATATGTGCCGATCAATGGAGTGACCATTGGCAAACTCATAGCTATATAGGAATTACATGTCATTGGGTTGATAATAGTTGGAAATTACAAAAACGATTAATTGCATATAAATTTTTTGATACTGTTCATAATGCTCAAAATATTTGTAGCAAATTTGCTAATGTTTTACAAGAATATGGATTAGTTCACAAAATTTTTTCAATTGAATTTGATAATGCTGCTAATAATACTGCTAGTCTACCATCACTCATTGATATTTGTCAACCATTCATTGGGGGTAAATTTTTTCATGTTAGGTGCATATGTCATATTTTAAATTTGTGTGTTCAAGATGGTTTATCAACTTTAAAGGAACATGTAGCCCCAATTAAGGAAGTTCTTGCTTATATAATGAGAAATCATAGTGTAACAAAATTGTGGATTAGATTTTGTAAAATAAATCAGATCCCACCTAAAAGATTTTCCCTTGATGTTCCAAACCGATGGAATTTCACTTATAAAATGTTATCCGACTCTTATGATTTTCGTGAACTATTGTGTCAGTTTATTCAACAAATAGAGTATTCAACTATAATATTGCCTCATCAATGGGATGTTTGTAATAATTTAAAGAAAATTTTGAAAGTTTTTAAAGATGCTACCGTACAATTATCCAGTTCTTACTATCCCACTTCACCGTTAGTTATAGAACACGTCGCTAAAATTAGTTATATATTTATGCATTTTAAAGATTGGTCAATTTTAGGTGAATGTATTAGCAAGATGAGAACAAAATGGCTTAAATATTTTTTTGAACATTCCCCCATTGTTTTTAGTAGCTAAACTATTAGATCCTAGGATAAGAGAAGATGATTTAGAACAAATACTTGATTATTATTATAAGAATCTATTTCCCACCGGCTTTGATTTGTTTTTAGATAGACCTATCCCAAAGGCAAAAGACGTTGTAACTGAGACTAAAAATACTGTATATGCACTTTATAGAGAATATTATGACCTTTTTGGTAATATTGTTTATCCTAATAGTGAAAATGTAGGTGGTAGTTCTCACGAAGATAGCGATCCCTTTAACTTTATAGATAATTTAATTAGTTCTAGAACTCAAAAACGTCAACGAGGTGGCTCCACTTATGTTGAACTTGAAAATTATTTAACCACTTCTTTTGATCCTATAGAAAATTTTGATATTGCAAAGTGGTGGGCACGAAGGGCAAACAACTATCCTATTCTATCATTGATAGCAAAGGATATCCTAGCCGCTCCCGCCTCAACAGTCGCCGTAGAAGAAGTATTTAGTGTAGGAGGAAATGTCTTGTCTGATCGAAGGTCAAGGTTGTCTCCATATAATTTAGAATATCAAATGGTGCTCGGCGATTGGCATAGAGCCGAACTACGACTTCAAGATAAAAGAAGTAGTTCCGAGGAGGGGGAGGCCTTTGATGAAGATACATCGGGGAGCGAAGCCGAATGAACTACGCCGCTCTTTAGACTTTAGATTAGGTTAATTGTAATTTTATAGATTAGATTTTAGATTAGGTTTTTTTTTATTTAATTGTAATGGTTAGGTTGAGGTAAAGGCTCCTAAATGTCCCCCCTTATTTATAAAAGGGTAAGGTTGGTTGTCCCCCTCATTTGTAATTTTATTTTAATTAATAAAATTTAAGGGTACCGTCCCTTTTTCTTTTATATACTTTCGTTTATTTTTAAAAAAGTTAAGTTTTTATATGACTTTTTTGCAAAGAATTAACTTTTTTATAAAACTTAACAGAAATTGTTAAAAATTTAACTGTTTTTTTTTTTTTGAAATACTGGACACTTGGGCGACCGCCCAAGTCATTCGGCCCATCTTGGGCGGCCACCCAAGCCTTTTATTTTTTGTTTTGAAAAACTGGACACTTGGGCGACCGCCCAAGTCATTCGGCCCATCTTGGGCGGCCGCCCAAGCCTATTAATATTTTTTTTGGAAATCGCCGGTTTAAAATCGAAACCGGAACCGTAAGGCCGGTTAGAACCGGGATCAGAACCTTTAATAAACTGGGCCGGTTTCGGTTCAATGCATGGAGGAACCGTGAACCGCCGGTTCGAAATCGGAACCGGCGGTTTGAACCGGATGGGAATCTCTACCTTTAATACGGTAATTAGGATTGAAATGTTGCTTGCTGCTCTCAATGAGATATCTGAAAATGTCCATTAATCCAACCAGTCCAAAAGAATACGTTTTCGCAAGAGATGCTAAATTGCTCGATGCTAAATTGCTCAAAAATGTTATAGCATTGATAAGAAGTATAACTTGTTGTCTATATTTTACAAATTTTGTCATTTTGTCTAATCCATTTTTTCTGTTGAGTCCGCCAAGGTTGATGTCGCCCAAAAACTTTCAGACGCTAGAAAGGGAGCTGCTTCCTTGAAAAAGAAATGGGATTAGTTTCTGTTGGATAAATCCGCCGTTGAGCAGGAAAATGAGGCACTTCGCCTGCAGATAGTTAGCTTTATTAGCCGAGTGTTGTGTGTTGTGCTGAGTATTTGATCAGCATTTGTACAGTCCTCTTCCTATTGATATTTTAGGTTCATGTATAGATAGTGGCTGTTCTTATTCCATGTTTTAGTGTATCTGAGTAGTGTATATATATGTATTCTTTCTATGGAATGATATCAAGGAAATTCATATTCTCCATTCTCTCTCTTTTGTGATATGCCGTGTTCTATTTCTAACATGGTATCAGTCTAATCTCTAAGATCCAGAAGACATACCTTAATCTCTTTCTTTCTTTCACCTTTTCCCTCTGTTTCGTCATGTCTGGTGATACTGATATGACTCCCGGCGGTGGTTCGGGTGTTTCCGGCCAAAATCAGATCGTCTCTTCTTACAATTCCCTTCCAGTCTTTTACAACCCAACGGCAATCATGGGTCAAACCTATTTAACCAAAGAAAACTATGTCAATTGGAGTACCTTGTTCAAAACCCTCCTTCGAACTCACAAACTTCTCTTTGTGATTGAACCCACACCACCAGCCACTCACCTTGCCGACGGCAAAACCAACCCAGATCACACCACTTGGTCGACAGCCACAGACCTTGTTTGTGGTTGGATTAAAGGGACTGTTACTCCCACCGTTCAACCATATCTTAACTCCAGCGTGACCGCTCCGCAGGCTTGGGCGGAATTGGCTAAACGATTTGGGGCAACCTCTGCACTCCAAATCGAGACTCTTAAGGAGAAATTGCACGATCTAAAGAAAGCTACCGACACTTCAATTTCTGATTATCTGCTCCGTGCATCTCAAATTTCCGATGCCCTAACAGCCGCCGGTGACCCAGTGGATGATTCGGTGGTGATTCAACATATTTGTGGAGGCTTAGGTCAAGAATATAAGGAATTCCTCACCTCGGCGGCTATTCACGCAAGGAATCCCCTTACCCTTGACATTTTGATGATTTGTTACTTAAAGAAGAGATGCTTCTTGCAAAATTTGCCGTGCCGGTAACCCAATCGGCCGGGCTCGATTGCGGCGACTTCCTCCTCCGCATCTCTTCTGAAGCTAACTTTGCAGGCTCCAGCCGTGGTGGTGGTTCTCATCGTGGCAGAGGCGCAATCGTGGTGGTTCCAATCGGGGTGGCGTAACAGAATGGTAATCGCCAAGGAAATCGTAGTAATGGAAATAATCAAGGTGGCTATGGCGAGAGGGCAAGGCTCAAATTGGGGTCGTGGGGCTTCATATAACCTGGTCGTGGTGGTCCTCCACGAAATAATGGTAATGGTATTACGCCTACTCCCCCAGTTACATGTCAATGGTGTTCTCAAGTGGGTCATGGTGCTAGGGACTGTCCAACGATCTCTAATGCTGCTTATATGACACACTCAGATTCTCATGTGCTTGATAGCGGGGCTACACATCATATGACGTCGGATCCGTCCTCCTTTTCTGGCTATTATCCATACTCAGGTACTAATACAGTTACTGTTGGTAATGGTCATAAGTTAAAGATTTGTGGCATTGGTAATTCTTCTGTTTCTGTCAATAATCGTTCCTTTAATCTTCATAATGTCTTATACGTTCCACATATTCATAGACCTTTACTATCCATTCGACAATTTTCTAAGGATAATAATTGCTTCTTTGAACTTGACTCGTGTGGTTTTCGTGTTAAGGACAATCGCACGAGGGAGACTATCATTACTGGCAGTAATTTTGGCGGACTCTACAAGCTTTCTTTCAATTCACAGTCGCGAGAATAATCCCATTGCTTTACTTGGTGAACGTTCAAGTCGGGATATTTGGCATGCCCGCTTGGGCCATCCGTCAACTCCGGTTTTTAAAGTTTTGTGTCGTCAGTTTAGTTTACCTTTGAGTCATAAAATAAATGAACAACATTTTTGTCATTCGTGTCCGTTAGGGAAATCTAGCAAATTACCCTTCTCCCTAGAACATTTAATGCGGTTAATCCTTTAGATATGCTACATTTAGATGTTTGGGGCCCCGCTCCATTCTTTCTTTGAATGGATTTCGCTTTTATTTATCCATTGTGGATGATTTCTCTAGATTTGTGTGGTTATTTCCTATGACTCATAAATGCGATGTTACATCTCGTGTTTGCTTCTTTTAAAACTCAAATTGAAAAGCAATTGTCTCGTCGTATCTCTGCTATTCATACGGTCAAAACAGCTTCAAACCGATGGGGGTGAATTTACTAGTCATACCTTCATTTCTTTTCTCCAAAAAGAGGGTATTAAACATCAAATAACCCGCCCTTACACTCCCCAACAAAATGGTACAAATCGAGCGAAAACACCGTCATATCGTTGAAACAGGCTTATCTCTTATGGCTAAAGCCAAAGTTCCCTACAAATTTTGGCTTGAAGCTTTTAACACCGCTCTGTTCATCTCATAAATAGGCTTCCTACGCGGCAACACAAATTCATCTCTCCTTATCATAAATTGTGGAAACGTCATCCCGACTATCGTCATCTTAAAGTCTTTGGGTGTTCGTGTTTTCCTCATCGTGTCCCTACTAATGCCCATAAACTAATGCCAAAATCAACTCACCGTATTTTTCTTGGCTATGATAATTGTCATAAAGGATACCGTTGCTTAGACTTAACTAATGGCAAAGTCTATTTATCTCGACATGTTATTTTTGATGAATCTCATTTTCCTTGGCAAGATAGCAAAGCACAAATAAACTATTGACAGGTGACAATCATGCGACATTTGGGCCATATGTTCATCGGGACAAGACTCTTGGATCACTACCCGGCCTGCTATTTCTTCCATTAGATCACCTCTTCACTCTGGCCCACTGCTCCACGTAGCTATACCGACCGGATCATCATCGGATACTCGGCATGATCACACCACAGCCCGTCCTCCTTCTCTCGGACCGCCCGCTCGGCCCAATTTCCCTCACGGCCCAGTTCCGTTTCAACTCTCAAAATTGGACCGGCTCCCGATACTTCTCAAATGGTGTCAATCCGTCCTCCTTTTACGGACCGCCCGCTCGGCCAAAGTTCTCACACAGCCCGATTCCGTTTCAACTCTCGAATTGGATCGGCCCACTCCCGATACTTCTCAAATGCACATCGATACTCCTCCCAGTTCCACAATACCGACAGAGACCCCTTCTGTTTCTCCAGTTACTACTCAGTCCCCTCCAGGTTTTGACTCAGTAACTTCTTCCCCTCCACCTCTATGATATAAAAATCTTTCTGAGCTATATGTTGCCACATCTCCACACACTCTTCCAACTGCTATGACAAAGAATTCGAATGATCCATTGTCTTATGAACAGCGCACCTTCAAACAGGCCTCCAAATTCCCTCATTGGACTGCGGCCATGCAAGAAGAACTCTCAGCTTTGCATAAAAACCATACATGGTCTCTGGTTCCTCATCAAACCCAGATGAATGTAATTGGCTGTCGTTGGATCTTTAAGGTTAAACGTAATGCAGATGGTTCTATTGGTCGACACAAAGCCCGCTTGGTTGCTCAAGGCTACACTCAACAGGCAGGACTAGATTATGATGAGACTTTTAGTCCTGTCGTTAAGCCTTCCACTATTCGCACGGTGTTATCTGTTGCTCATTCTCGTTCTTGGGATATCAAGCAATTGGATGTCCGAAATGCGTTTCTTAACGGTGTCATTCACGAAGAGGTGTATATGAAGCAACCTCCTGGTTTTGTCGACTCCTCTAATCCTGATGCGGTTTGTAGATTACATAAAGCTCTTTACGGTTTGAAACAATCCCCTAGGGCATGGTTCCAACGTCTTCATGAGTTTTTACTTAATCATCGGTTCTTGGCTTGATCGCTCGGACTCCTCATTGTTTGTCAGACATTCTTCTGACTCTACCACAATTATACTTGTGTACGTTGATGATATCATTGTCACTGGGTCTTCTTCATCTGAGGTTTCCTCTATTATTGATGCTATTTGTGGGACGTTTGACAGTCGTCGTTTGGGTGATCTTAGCTACTTCTTGGGACTCGAGGCCACACGTGACAAGTCAACACTTCGGTTATGTCAGACACGCTATGCTCTTGACCTTCTTGATCGATTCAACATGTCCGATTGTAAACCAGCTTCTACTCCATCTATCCCTCATTCTCGATTGTCAGCTCTCGAGGGAGACTGGTTATCCGATCCCACTACGTCACAGTAGTCTTGTCGGCGGCCTACGGTATTTGACTCTTACTCGGCCGAGATATAGCATTTTACGTTAACCGGGTTTGCCGGTTTATGCACCGGCCTCGATCCACTCATCTCATTCTTTGCTAAACGGATTCTTCGCTTTGTCAAAGGTACCCTCACTCTCGGTCTACCTTTTCATCGCTCTCCCAGATGTTTCACTCCTTGCGTACTCGTCTTGATTGGGTGGTGACCCCGATGACGGACGCTCTACCATTTGGTTCTTGTGTCTATGTTGGTCCAAACTGGTTTCTTGGACAACAAAGAAACAACCTACGGTTTCTCGGTCAAGTAGTGAAGCCGAGTATCGTGCCATTGCTACAACTACACTTTGAGTTGCGATGGTTTTCATATCTATTTCGAGAACTTCGTCTTCCTTTCTCTCCTCCGACGTTGTTTTGTGATAACATTTCGGCTATTCATATGGCTCGTAATCCGGTATTTCACGCCCGTACTCGCCATATTGAGATTGATTATCACTTTGTGCGAGAATTAGTCACTAAAGGGTTCTTGCGGTGCACACTATGTGTCAACCGATGATCAACTCGGCGATATTTTTACCAAGGGCTTACCAAAACCTCGGTTTCACAACCTTCTGTCAAGCTTCGTCTCCCCTTCGGCCGTCTCGCTTGAGGGGGTATTAGCCGAGTGTTGTGTGTTGTCTTTGAGTATTTGATCAGCATTTGTACAGTCCTCTTCCTATTGATATTTTAGGTTCATGTATAGATAGTGGCTGTTCTTATTCCATGTTTTAGTGTATCTGAGTAGTGTATATATATGTATTCTTTCTATGGAATGATATCAAGGAAATTCATATTCTCCATTCTCTCTCTTTTGTGATATGCCGTGTTCTATTTCTAACAAGCTTTAAGGCGGATAGGGATGCCGCTGTGGAGGCAAAGAAGGAACTTGAGCTCGCCAAGGCTGAGGCTGATCTTATCATCTCCGATCTCGCTCACCAAAATGCTGATAAAGTCGCTCAGGTCAAGGAGTTAGAGCTAGCCGCTGAAAATGTTTTGGCGGGATACATGTCTTCGTCTCAGTTCCAAGCTGACGCAGAGGAGAAAACCTTTGACCTGCTTCAGCGCTTTGCGCTCATGACTTCGCGGAATTCCCTGGGAGATAGAGTTCCCCAAGATAGGGTAGTTAAGTGGCTTTCTGAGCATGTGTATGGCGATTTGGCTAAGCTCGGCCATCCCAAATTGCCTTTTGATGAGAGAGAAATGAAGGAGCTCGCCCAATTTGATGGCGAAATGGGGAATCCCACTTGGGAAGCGCCGCCAGCTGAGGAGAACAATGAATTTGATGGCTATCTTGATGAATCATTTGCAGTAGAACAACGAGTTGAGAATAGGAAGGCTGAAGTTGCTAGGGATAGGGCTGCTTCGCTTTAAACATTATTGTTATTTGAGGCCTGCGTGCCGTTTTGAAACATTTTCATTTATTTTTTCTAATTTGGACAACTTTGTTCTCGTTATGATTTATAAAAAAATTCTTCTTCTCTTTGTCATGTTTGTTTCAGAGAGTGCTAAAATGTTAGCAAATTTGTTTAATCTTTGTGGGATGTACCCCTTGTTCCCCCATCAAAACAGTAAGACTTGTCTTTAGGCAGCCTTGCTAAAATTCTGAAACCCCCCTCCCCCCCCCCCACCTTTTTTTTTTTGAAAGCTTGAAATAGGAAGGTTATTTCGCCTTGCTCTTGCATAAATGTAGTATCTTGCCAAGATGTTTTTGCTCGATATTGGGCATTTCGCCTATCCTTTATGTTTTGGAAGGTTGTACAGTCGCCTATAGTACCTTGTTAGATAGGGTAGTTTGCCCCAATTTTCAGAGATGTACTGCATTTCGCCAGCCAATTATGTTGAGTACGTGACATTTCGTCAAACTTTTTCAATACAACTCTTTTAAATAATTAGCATAGTTATCCTCCCATATTTGAAGGAGTTAATGAAATACTTAAGTACATAGGATTTAATTTTATATTCACTACAAGTTTTATTTTTTTGCTACATTTGTTATATTAAATAAAATTTAAATAGTTATGATAATATCATAAAATGCAATTAAAATACTTATTTATTTAATAAAAATATTTTTTTTGAGTAATTATAAATAATTTTAATTTATATTATCATGTTTTTTAAGTTAATTATATTCATAATTTTTATCTTTCTATTTTATAGGAAAATAACCAAATCACATATGATTCATTAATTTTCCTTCATTAAAAAAAAAAAAAAAACCTCCAATCATATTTTATATAATATTAAAATTATTTAAAGAAGTCAAAAATTTGGCAACGTATTATTTCATTTTTTAATATGTTATGTTCTTTTCAACTCTACTTTTTATATATTATAATTATTATTAGTCACTTTGTTGTTGAATTTGTTGATATTTTCTTAATATATTGTTAAATTCTGAATTTTTTCTCAAATAATATATTTTTAAAATTTTATTTACCAAAGTGACTTACTGTTCAAACTTTTACCAAAATGTCCACTTTTTGAAACTTGCTACACCGTGTAGCGAGTTTATAATTTTTTCGGTTAAAATCGCTACACGGTGTAGCGATTTTAAATTTACTAAATTTTATTTTAATATTTATGCTATTTAAAAAAAAAACTAAATTTGTCCTGTAGCGATTTCAAAGAAGTAGCGATTTCAAATTAAGGTCAACCAAACAAAATTCCACAAAACCAAAGTAAAGTTTGTACATACTTCCTTCCACTTTAAATTACAAAATAATAATATAAAAATTATGTATTAATAAAGAAAACTAAATAAAAAAATTATTTTTTCCATCTCAAATAAATATTTTAAAAAATGTACTTCTAAAAAAAATATATTTTTCATTTCAAAAATAAATATTACTTTCGACTCAAAATGAATAACCAAAAAATAATACTACATTTTTTATTCCAAAAAAATGAGCATTACTTCCTTCATCCCAATGAATATTTTAAAAATTAATACTACTTCATTCGCCTCTAAAATTAATGTTTGTAATGTTAGTGTCTTCGTCTCAAAATATGATATTAATTTTTGAGGCCAATGAAGATTATTATTTTTTAAAATATTCATTGAGACGAAGGAAGTAATGCTCATTTATTTGGACAAAAAATGTAGTATTATTTTTAGTTTATTCATTTTGAGTCGAAAGTAATATTTATTTTTGAAATGAAAAATATAATTTTTTTATAGAAGTACATTTTTTAAAATATTTATTTGAGATGGAAAAAATAATATTTCTATTTAGTTTTCTTTATTAATACATAATTTTTATATTAGTATTTTGTAATTTAAAGTGGGAGGAAGTACTTACAAACTTTACTTTGTTTGGTGGAATTTTGTTTGGTTGACCTTAATTTGAAATCGCTACTTCCTGTAGCGATTACAATTTTTTTTTTTAAATAGCATAAATATTAAAATAAAATTTAGTAAATTTAAAATTGCTACACCGTGTAGCGATTTTAATCGAAAAAATTATAAACTCGCTACACGGTGTAGCGAGTTTCAAAAAGTGAGACATTTTGGGAAAAAATTTGAACAGTATGTCACTTTGGTAAATAAAATTTTAAAAATGTATTATTTGAGAAAATATCCGTTAAATTCTAAACATATTAATATTTTTTATTCATACCTATTTTATACTTTAAACGTATAGCTTGTTGTCTATTTTTTACAAATTTTGTCATATAATTTAATAAAAATTGATTTTGTGATAAAAAAAAAGTAAAAAACATTAGGTCTCATAAATAAATTAATGAATATTAATCGACAAGTCTATAAGTAAATACTCCCTCCGTCCCACGTGAATAGACACTTATTTCCTTTTTGGGACGTCCCACGTGAATAGACACTGCCCAAAATGGAAAATAATTTATTATTTTATATTCATCCTACCCCACCCACTCATTCTCTCTCTTCATTTCCTACCACACAATTTATTCAACCAACTCCACTCATTCTCTCTCTTCATTTTCTACCACACATTTTCATTATTATATTCATTTTCCTTAGTTATTGTGCCAAGATTTTTGGTGTCTATTCACGTGGGACGGAGGGAGTATTTAGTACTTGTTTTTTTTTTATTTGTCTACAAGTAATGACTTTGATTTTATTTTTAAAAATAAGGGTACAAAAACAAGTAAATACTCCCTCCTCCTAGTAGAAGCTTCCCATTTTGCCATTTTGGATGTCCCGTTAAAAACTTCCACTTTTCTTTTTTGGCAAAGAATATTTACTATTTCCTCCACTCATTCTCTCTCCTACATTATTTTAATACTCACAACACTATTATAATTTACTATTCCCTCCACTCATTCTCTCTCCTATTTTCAAATTACACTCATAACATTTTTTCTTTCCACCCATTTTCTTAATTTGCGTGCAATGAAAAAAAATGAATAGCTTATATTGGGACGGAGGGAGTATTTATTAAAATTTTTGTATTGATTGTATCAAAGTGGACCCAAAACACAATTATCATCATCTACTCTAATCTAATGATCCTAATATAGCTAAATGTGAAGTTATTTTTTACTCCCTCTGTCCCTAATCCGTAAGATTATCCCTTTTGGACGTTTCACAATAATTTACATTTTCTTAAAATAGAAATGGGATCCACTTCTTTCTACTCACAACCATTATCCACTTACTTCACTTTTTTTCTCCTACCCAACCATCTATACTCACAACACATCACCTTTTTTACTTTTCTCCTTAATTTCCGCACCCTCTCAAAATGTACATATATTTGTGAAACGGAGGGAGTATATCTTTTTTCTCAAACATCGAAAAGATTGAATAGGTAGGGTATATAGAAATTCAGACACACAAAGAAGAAAGAAGAACGGGTAGTACGACTTGGCAGGCGTGGGTTTGTAGTAGGGGTGTAAATGGTTCGGTTTAGACAAATTTAGAGACCAAACCGCTAGTACTCGGTTTGGAGAAATCCCAAACCGAATCGAACCATGGAAAATTTCAAATCGAACCGAACCGAACCACCTCGGTTTGGTTCGGTTCGATCTCAAACCGCGGTTCCATTAAGCGGTTCAATCCGTGGTTCGAACTGCGGTCTCAAACCGCGGTTCTATTGAGTGACAGTAGTTCATATTCTAATGATGTAAGCAATGAAGAACCAGTCGAATTAATGTAAATTCATTTATGCATGTCCATAATTTTAACCACATTTGCCTCGCACAATTTGTATGTTCAATACTGAGCTCGTATTTTACTTAAAACACGCACTGCATGAGTATTTACAAGAATCTAAAACAAGCATATCGACAACGGAACAGTCTGTATGTTCAATACTGAGTTCATATTTTACTTAATACACGCACTGCATGAGCATTTACCAGAATCTAAAACAAGCATATCACCTACGGAGTATCAAATAATCAAATTTCACTTGAATCAAATTCTTCACAAACTATAGAAATTTGTAAAATTACCTCAATTTCATAACCAATCTCCCTCGGAAGCATTTGTGACCATCAATACTTCTTTGTGAATCAACCAACGGATCTGCAAACACCTACAAATGTGAAATCAAACAACAGAAAACATCCACATTAAGAATCAAATTCTTCCCCAAAAAGGCTCTAATTCAAGAATTCAATCACAAAATCAACACGTTCAAGAAATCAGGGGACCCAAAATCCCTTTCCTTCAAGTAATTCCCGGATTTTTCCATCACTGAACCAGGCAAGAACATTTGGAAAACAACAACAAAGAACAAGAACACACCAACAGTGCAACACCACGAAATCGAAATTCAACCCCACCACACTTGAAGAACGTAAATTTAAACAAAATTAGACAGTTAACATCCAAAAAAATTGAACAATAATCGCTAAAATAAATTAAAATTGGGGAGTAAAGGAGGAGGGAATCGTACCTTGAGTGAACTGAGAGAAGGAGACGAAGAGTGAGAAAGGAAGAGAATCAATGGTTTGACGGAGGAAGAGTGAGGCGTGTTAGGGTTTCGACTTTCGAAGGAGACGAAGAGAATCAATGGTTTGGCGAAGGAAGAGTGAGGCGTGTTAGGGTTAGCATTGGGGGAGTGAGGCGGAGGAAGGCACCGTTGTTGATTGAAATGGATCTGGAGAAATGAAAAGGGTTAGATATTTATTTATTTATTTTTTTGAAAGATCTAAGGGTGGAAATAAAATCAAAATAATCAACGGTTAAGAATCAATGGTTTGGTGGTTCAGCTTGATGGTTCGGTTTGGCGGTTCAGCTCGGTGGTTCGGTTTGGCGGTTCAGCTCGGTGGTTCGATTTGGCGGTTCAGCTCGAAATGGTTTGGTTCGGTTTGGTTTGGTTCGGTTTGGAGGAGTCAGACCGCAAACCAAACCGCATGGTTTACAAATTTTTGGAACCCGAGCTGAACCGTTAATCGTTAAAAACCAAATCGAACCGAGCTGAACCGCATAGTTCAGTCTCATATTGCGGTTTGAACCAAACCGCTGACACCCCTAGTTTGTAGTGGCGTAGGAGGGAACATGTCATTAAATGTGATTGAGACAAAGGGAGTGTACTCCCTCCGTCCCGCAAAATTTTACCCCTTTACTGTTGAGAACGGAAAATAAGGAATAATGTTATTAAAGTAGGTGTTGTGAGTGGGAGGAGAGAGAATGAGTGGAGAGAATAGTAAAATTGAAAAGTGTTGTGAGTATGACAAGTGGGTCCCATGAATAAAGAAGTATTAAAAAATTTCTTTTTTAGGAAAGTGGGACTTTAAAGTGGGACGCCCAAAATAGTAAAAGGGGTAATGTTTTATGGGACAGAGAGAGGGAGTATGTGATATTTGAAGAATATTTTATTTTTTGCCACCTAGCCCTCCTACCCTAACTTTAACTACAGTTGTTGCTGAAAAAACAACTTTTGGGATAATGTGATGGATTTTGATAAATAATTACAAACATAACATTGATTATACTTATTAAATTCTAAAATTAATACTGAATATCAATAATAATTTTTAAGCTTCATTATTTTTTTATTTTTTTGTCCCAAAATAAATATTTTTACGGCGGACAAGTTCAAATTATATAGTGACAAATTTATTACAAATGCAATTAATTATGTGTTCTAAAAGAATAAAACATAAAAAAAATATTCCACACTTCTTAACAAAAAAATCATGTTATAATTAACTATTGAAGCATTTATCAAAAACTACTTTTGAAATATAGATATTACAGAAAAAAAAAAAAAACCACACAAGTTGGATATTACAAAAAAACATCTTGAATATTACAAAGAATTACTTTTTTATTATTTTCATATTTAAAAAAAAAAATTGTCAAATAACTGATAAATGCATTTTAAAATCGAAATCGAACCGAAAGATATCGATTTTTGTATTTTAAAACCATTAAGCTTCGGTTTTATTTGGTTTCGATTTTATTCGGTTTCGATTTGGTGTCGGTTTGATTCGGTGTCGTTCGATTTCAACAAGATGAGAAAAACATGCATATATTGATGATTGGATTATGATAGTTAACATTCAGCAAGATGAAATTTATTAATCTCTCATTAACAAAGCAAGATGAGAAGATGCAATACTAAAGTACTTAAGATTTTTATGAAAAATTTAAGTGTTCCACCTGCCACTACAAATAACAGTTAAACTATCGTAAGCATAGTTTTAACTCCAAAGCAAGATGAGAAGATGAAATTTATATATATATTAAAATGACACGTCGTTTTAATATATCGGTTCGGTTCGGTTTTATCGGCTCGATTTTTCATTTGAAACCAAAACCGAAATCGAAAGTTTCGGTTTTTAAATGGTTAAAACCATTAACATTTCGATTTTGTCGGTTTCGATTTTTTCGGTCCAATTTTCTCAGTTTCGATCCGATTTTTTTGATTTTCCGATTTTGTTGCACACCCCTAATTGCCATTGTCATTGCATATTCCTGACTATAATAAGAGAGGCTACAACACACATACCATGAATTAAGTACCTATTTAGTCCCTGACGTTTAGCGTTTTTACGGTTTTGTCCCTAACTAATTTTTGTGAACGTTTCCGTCCTTGACCTACCTATATAATTTTCCATGTAGTCCTTCCATCCACTTTCCGTCAATTTCTCCGTTAACTTTGCTTATATGGCAGTAATGGGGGTTGAAACCGTAAAATTTTAAACTCTAGACCCTAAAAAATAAATTTTAAAGTTACAAAACACACCCTCTCTTCCTTTAAAACCTAAATCAGTTTATATAATAAATAAAAAGAAATAAAAAATCAAACTTTGATTTTTTTTTGGTCTTTCACAAAAAAAGGGATAATAATAATAAAATAATAATAATAATAAAATATTAATAATAATAATAAAATATTATTAATAATAATAATAGTAAAATAATAATAAAATAATAATAATAATATAATAATAATAATAATAATAATAATAATAATAATAATAATAATAATAATAATAATAATAATAATAATAATAATAATAATAATAATAATAATAATAATAATAATAATAATAATAATAATAATAATAATATTATTATTATGGTCAATATCCAAATCCCATTTTTACTCGAATTTTGCAATGTTAATGGCAGCTCCACCAACACCAAGCTGTCATAACCATGTCGCCACCACCACACCATCATCCACCATAAACAAATTCAAACACAAACTGAGTATACCCACTTCAATTATTCTCAACTCATACAATAAAAAAAAAAAAGAACTTATCCTAAAACTACACACCAAATCACAATTATCTTAAATCAAAGATGATTTTTTTCTTCACAAACCTGGAATTTCATCTTCAAAATCTCAGATCTGGGATTTGGGGTTCAGAGGTTTGGAGATGGGAGCCATGACTGAGCGGGCGGAGAGAAATTGAGTCGGGCTTTTGGGACCAGATTTGATCCGGGTACTGTTGCTGCGGCTGCTGATGATGATGCAGAGGAAGAGGTGAAGGAGATGGAGACGGAGGAGGCGACGGCGACGGCAACGGCTGAGAAATTGAGAGAGGCGTATTTATTGCTTCTTGCCATCCACCTCCTCCGCCACCAGAAACCACCGCGAGGGGAGGCGATTGATTGGAAAGAGAAATGGATTTGTTGTTTGGAAATAATATTCGATATTTCCACCGTCTCAATATGAATATTCAAAAATAATAAATTTAAAAATACATTAAAATATTTTTTGACATTTATTATTATTTTATTATTATTATTATTATTATTATTTTTTTTTATTATTTTAGTATTATTATTATTATATTATTATTATTATTATTTTATTATTATTATTAATAATATTTTTATTATTATTAATATTTTTTTTATTATTATTATTATTATTTTATTATTATTATTATTTTATTATTATTATTAGCCCTTTTTTTGTAAAAGACCAAAAAAAAAAAAATCAAAGTTTGATTTTTTATTTCTTCTTATTTATTATGTAAACTGATATAGGTTTTAAAGGAAGAAATGGGGTGTTTTGTAACTTTAAAATTTATTTTTTAGGGTCTAGAGTTTAACATTTTACGGTTTCAACCCCCATTACTGTCACATAAGCAAAATTAACGGAGAAATTGACAAAAAGTGAACGAAAGGACTACATGAAAAATTATATAGGGTCAAGAACGAAAACGTTCACAAAAATTAGTTAAAAATGAAACCGTAAAAAATGCTAAACGTCAGAGGCTAAATAGGTACTTAACTCCCCATACCATACACATACACATGGACTATACTCCCTCCGTCCCGCTAGCAACCGCACTGTTACTGTTTGCGCGGGAATTAAGGAAAAAAATAATGATATAAATGTTGTGAGTGTAAAAGTAAAATAGGAGAGAGAATGAGTGAAGGAAATAGTAAATTATAATGGTGTTGTGAGTATTAAAATAATGTAGGAAAGAAAATGAGTGGAGAGAATAGTAAATTTTTTTTGCAATTTTAAAAAGTGTATAGTTTACAATGAAACGTCCAAAATAGAAAGTGTGCAGTTTATATAGCGGGACAAAGGGAGTATATGCGTGAAGAAATTGGGGGCAAAAAGTAACTTTTACCCCAACGGTCAAACATCCCCTTTTGACATCACACCTGGTGATGTAGGAACAATACTATCCTACAATGCTGATTTTATTACTGTAGAACTGCTAGTATGCTAGCGTGCGTAGGTTTGTGGTGGCCCTACCCTACCCTAATGATTACTCCCTCCGTCCCGTCCGAAAAGGCACAAATTTCCTTTTTGGGTGTCCCATTTAAAAAGACACTTTCCCAAAAAGGAAAGTTTTTTATTACTATTCCACCCACTCATTCTCTTTCCTACTTTACTTTTACACTCACAACATTCTCTCTCCTAACTATTCCTCCCACTCATTCTCTCTCCTATTTAATTTTTCATACTCACAACATTTAAACTTTTTCTCTTTCCTACATCATTTTCCTTAATTTGCGTGCGAGGTTGGTTTTGTGCCTCTTCATGCGGGACGGAGGGAGTATATCTTGAGAATTGAAAATACTCCCTTCTTTTCAATAGTAGCTTCCCATTTTGTCATTTTGGGTGTCTCGTTAATAGCTTTCACTTTTCTTTTTTGGCAAAGGAATCTTTACTATTCTCTCCACTCATTCTCTCTCCTACATTATTTTAATACTCACAACACCATTATAATTTACTATTCTCTCCACTCATTCTCTCTCCTATTTTCAAATTACACTCACAATATTTTTTCTTCCCCCCATTTTCTTAATTTGCGTGCTTGGCAAAAAATGAGAAGCAATTATTGGAACGGAGGGAGTATAAATTTCCCTTTATTTTACTTTTTGTAAAACCTACCATACCACAATTTTTTGTCTCATTGCCAAAACCCTAAAGCAACATTAGATGACAAAGTAAAGTGGACACACAACACAAATACATAAATAAAAAATAGGTGTATTTATAAAATACAATGAAAATGACAACAAGCTAACCACCATTCCAACGGACCAATTGCTTCATTTTGATTTTTTGGGATAATATGATTAATTTTGATAAACAATTACAAACATAACACTGATTATACTTATTATATTATAAAATTAATATTGAAATATTAGTAATAATTTTTAAACTTCATTATTTATTAATTTTTGTTCCATCTATTTTTGTGGCGGACACCCTAATAAAGTTCAAAATATTTAGTAACAAATTTATTATTCGACGGACAAGGATTTGGGCTATTGTCATTACATGTTTCTGGCTATCATAAGAGGGACTGCAACACACTTACCATAAATCTGGACTGGACTATATATGCATAAGAAATAAAGTAATTGGGGGTAAAATTGATAAAAGCAACTTTTATCCAAACCGTCAAACATTCGTTTTTTTTTTTTTTTGATATTCAGGTTTTCAGTTTCGTCGGACTAATCCTGGACCACCAGCAACCGGCCTCTCAGTGTCCCGGCGGAGGTAAATCGCGGGATATGCCCTATGCAGCCAGAGTGGCAGCACCCCTTATACTCCTGACCCCAAGGGAGCCCTCCTACAACACGACAGTTGAACTCCCCAAGCTGAGGTTGCAAGCCCAACAATGTCGCTTTCTTAACTGCACGGATGTGCCCCGGAGACTCCTAAGGACCTTGAAACCCTTGGCTGAAATTAAACCACAAAGATTTCCAAAGGGAATCGAACCAGTGACCTTTCCGAAGAAAAGCCACCCAAAATACCACAAGGCTAAGGCCCATTAGGTGTCAAACATCCGTTTTGATATCACATCTGGCGATGGAGGCACTAACATTTATCTTTCGAAAAACGAAGTAGCATTCTTTTCTAAAATATTATTCATTTTTTAAACAAATAAAGTGGTATTTTTTTTCTAAAATAATCATATTCATTTTTTGAGATGAATGAAGTTGTATTCTTTTCTAAAATATTCATCGGAACGAAAGAATGAAGTAATATTCATTTTCTGGACATAGCAAGTGGGCCAAAAACTTATAAAAAACGCGTTTTTTGTTAACTTAACAAAAAACGTGTTTTACCGTTAACACAAAACAACACACGGCTCTCTCTCTTTCTCTCTCTATCCGCTCTCTCTCTCTATACGCAATACGCAAAGAGCCTCTCCCTGCGTCTTCTTCTTCTCCAACAATGGCTCGATCTATCCTCTTCCTCTCTCTCCTCCTAATTATCCTCTCCACCGCTTACGCCCACGGCGGCGCCGACCACGACACCGACTCAGACGCGGATCTGATGAAACCCAACTGAGATCGGAAATTGAACGAGGGTTTTTGGTCTTTGGGAACGCAATTTCTTGGCGGGGTGTTTACGGCTACGGCGTTGATGCATTTTACGGGCGATCATGGAACGCAATTTGCGGCGGGCCATTGTTTTGTTTTGATTTACAGGTGTGAATGATTGGATTGTGAAGATATGAAGAAATGTGTGGAGTACGTGTGGGTGAGAAAGAGATAAGGAGTACCAAAATCAAGTGTCGATGCTGTGTAAAATAGAGTGCCGGTTGGTATATAACAGAGTGCCGTTAGTGTATAATCAAGTGCCGATGTGTAAAATAGAGTGCCGAGTCCATATTTTTGAATGCCGGCAAAAATGATTATCGGTGTTTTTGAGTGCCGGTGTACGTGTATTTGAGTGCCGGTGTACGTGATTTTGAATGCCGGTTCATGTTTTTTTGAATGCCGGTGCTTGTGTTTTTGAGAGCCGGCAAAAATATTAGTGTAACAAAGTGCCGAGTGTTAGTTGAGCGAGTGCCGGTGTGAAGAGTGTCGGTTCATGTATATAAAAGTGCCCGTGTAAAAGTGCCGGTGCCGGTTTAACAAAGTGCCGGTGTCGGTTTACAGCTGGCACTTTGTTAAATTGTCTGGCACTTTTTTCACTTGGCAATTTGTGATACATGAATGGCACTTTATCATTGGCAGCTTGTTAAACAGACACTGGCATAAACGGGGAAACCAGTAATTACAAAAATGCCACCGTTTATTTTGAACATGGTTGCCAGTATTTACAAAATTGCCACCGCTTAATTTGAAAACACGTTTTTTCATATCTTAAGAAAAAACTAGTTTTTTATAAGACCAACTCTAGCAAGTGGTGTTATTTTTTTAGTTATTTATTTTGAGACATAAGCAATATTTATTTTTTGAACCGAAAGGGATAAAAGAAATTAGAGAAGTAAAATTTGTTTTAGAATATTTATTTTGAGACTAAAAAAATAGTACTCTCTCCTAATTTTTGTATCAAGACATAATTTAAGTATCAAAATTGTTATTTTACATTTGAGGTGAGAAGGATGTAGTACTCTTTTTTATCATTAGTCTTTTTTATTATTAGACGAATGAATTACTACCAACTTTACTATCAAGACTCTTTCGCTACAACAAGTAATGATAGATTATTATTTTTACTAAGGATTTATTAAAATTTATACTTCATTACAAATACAAAGTCATTTTACTAAAATAAATTATATATCGAATGAAATAAAAGTGACGGGCTAGGTCCAACGAATGAAGCCCAACATTTCAGACATCACAAAGACACAATTATTAAATGGGCAAATTCAGTCACCACAACTCAACCGGCCCAGCAACAGACGTAATCAGTTATAAATGCATCTTGAATATTACAATGAATTACCTTTTTATTATTTTCATTTTTTAAAAATTCTTTTTAATTTTTTTGTCAAATAACTGATAAATGCAGTAATCAGTTATAAATGCATTTATCAGTTGTTTAAAAAAAAAAAAAATCAAGCTCAAAATACTCTTTTAAAAACTGATAAATAAATTTATCAGTTGTTTGATCATTTATCAGTTATAAATTACTAATAAATGCATTTATCAGTTATTTTAACTGAAAAAATAATAGTTTTTTTTATAATATCACAGATTACATTTTTTTTTTAAATAACATCTTTTTTAAGGTTATTTTTGGTAAAAAAAAAAAAATTAACTATATTCTTCTTAGCACCGCATTGATATACATCTGTTGCAAGTGTAAGGCCAAACATCAACTTCTAAACGAGGCAAGACATTGGGATTGCGGTGAAAGGGAATGTGTTATATCAAAATGGAGTAAATGACAAAACTGAACGGATACTTTCAACCAGACTCCAGCTTTTCCTTTACTTCTCCTTCTTAAATTAAAAACACAACTTTTCAACCATTAGGAGGACTTGACCTGATGGTCAGAGCACTGGGACATTAACACGAAGGTTCTGGGTTCGAAGCGCCTCTGGGGGAGGGGAGGGGGATTTTAAGAGAATTTTCAGAGAATTGAGGGACTGATTTGTAAATTGACTTAAAAACAAGGCTTGACTCGAGATGGGCAAGCTTCAAAAAAAAATTAAAGAAAAAAAAAAACACAACTTTTCTTTTCTTTTCTTGTCTTTTCTTTTAATTTGTATTTTTCTTTTACTTGTCTTTATACTTTAAATATTGTACTCACCATTTCTTAGTCAAGTACTAATCCTCCATACCATTAGAAATAGAATTTTCGGGTAAGGCATATAGGAGGGTGACTTGTTAGATATATCAATTGTATTTCGATTATATCATGTATCAATCAATCAAGTTTAATTTGATAAATAAAAATATTTACCATTATCAATCGACTAAGTCAGTATACCAACTTAGTTGGTACGGTTGATAATCGATTGATACAATTGGTACTAGCACCGCTAAATCGCCAGGAGAGAGTGAGGTCATGACTTGTGAGAATACAGAAAGTCAACGGTATATTAGGGATACAATATATATATATATATATATATATATATATATATATATATATATATATATATATATATATATATATATATATATATATATATATATATATATATATATATATATGTATAAATTAATATTTAAAAAATTACAATTGAAATGATACGATATATATATATATATATATATATATATATATATATATATATATATATATATATATATATATATATATATATATATATATACGAAAATTAATATTTAAAAAAATTACAATTGATACTGGTATAACAACCAACATTAAATTTGTGTATTATGTACCAACCAATTATACAGAAATGATACGATACTACTGTGCCAACATTTTGATATATTGATTTTCACGTACCAATTATAATTGATACGATTGTTACACAAGTTGGTTGATACGGATTTAAAAATTTTGCCACCCCTAAGGGCATAGGAATTAAGGAAATTTTGGATTAAGGAAAAGTGTGAGTTAATTAGGTGTCTTGAGTATTAAAAGTGGAACATGAGAGAGAGAAAGTTGGGTAAAAAATGGATAGCTGTTGTGAGAATCACAAGTAGGTCTCATTAACTAAACATTTTTATTTTAGTTTGTCATATTTCAAATGGAATAACTAAAATTTCAAAATGTCGTAATTCGAATAAGACAAAGAAAATATTCATTTTTAAAATTTAATTTTATTAAAATTAATTTTTTATTTTTTGTTAAACACATTCTTTAAATACTCACAAATCAATTGATGTGCCCATATCGTGAATGGAAATCTGATTTGAGTGGGTTTATGAAAATAATTCGGAGCAAATACTAGTACAGATTGGATCTTAGGAAACGCACCTTAGATAGCGCTTTTATGAAGCGCTATCTAAGATGTAAACTTACATAGCGCATCTACAACTTTAAATTTAATAACCAAGAAAAAAAATAAAATAAATAAATAAATTTACTTACATAGCGTATATTAAAAAAAACGCTATTTAAAGAAAATCTTATACAACGTTTACTAAAAGCGCTCTGATAGTAAACACTTTATTCAATAGGTTTATTTACGTTGTTGGTTTTGTCTTCCTGATACGCCCCAATTCAACCAAAATCAGCTAAGCCGCAGCCCTAATTTTCCCGTCGTTTTCTCTTCTGATCAGGCCCTTCCATCATCGCCGTCATCTTACGCGTCTCCGGCTTAACTTTCAACAGTTCGCGCCTCCATCACCATCCCAAACACATATTCGTTCACTCCCCTCCGGCCTATGTCTCAATGACCGTTTATCTCTCCGTCCAAAGAAGTTGCGTTCACCATAACTAACGTTAGAGAAACTTCGGCCTTCATTACTCTGACTTTGCCCTTTTGAAGAAGTGCCGACCATCTGAATGTTCTCAATGCTCGATTCTCTTCCTCTTCTTTGTTAAGTTTCTTCAAATTTGTTTGGGTTTGATTTAGGTCTAATTTTTTTTTTCAACTTAGGGGGTTTGATCTCTCTCATCTTGCAATTTTCTGGGGTTTTATGAATCTTTATTGAGAGCAATCAATTCTTAAGCAGTAAGAACTAAAGAGGTAAAAATATAGAGAATTGTTATTCGTCCCCGCATCATTACTGAATACCCCCGCATTGTTAAGTATACAAAAAAAAAAATAGACATTCAACATTATATGTACCACCATTATTATTATCATTTTACCCCTTTCTTTCTACCTTCACTATATCTCTCTTCCCGCACACAAAATTAAGGTTCTTGAATTGTTTTTCCTCATCCCCAAATCCCATCCTTATTATCAGAATATCCTTCTTTTGAGATCTTCCTCTTCTCTCTCTCGTATCAATCCCAAGAACACTGCCCCTCAACTCAATCCTAACACCTCCTAGGGTTAGGTTAAATCTCTTCTCAAATCAATCACTCTCGTGGCTTCCCCTGGCAACCTAATCAACCAGGTGGAGGACCATTCGACGTTCACAAGTTCTTCAACCCTTCTCAGGCAAACCGATCCGCCTCTTATCCACCGCCGTCGGGACCCTACTCCTACCCTCCACAAACCTCTTCTCCGCTCTACCACCATCAATTTCACATCCTTCCACCGTACGCACCTCAGCCGGAACATATGCCAGCCAACTTACACCACCAGCGATCCATTCCTTATTCGACATCTCCACCTCAAAATTCTCAATCAGTTCACCACCATTCTCACTGCCATCCTCCCACCTTCTCCCCGTCATCCTTCCAGCCTCATTAGTAGGTTTATTTCCTTTCTCAAGTTCAGTGGGTAATTCTGCAATCTCAAATATGGAGATTTCCTCCTTTCTTGAACCTGCTCCGGCCCATTCGACTCCATCAATTAATGTCCAGCCCAGAGTTGGTATCTTCTTGATCGTCTTCTGCTGGAACATCCTCTTCTAGACCATGTTCACTTTGTCCAGGAAATTCAATTGGGATGTGAAAAGGTTAATATTGTCATTTCATTTAATGGCATTTTTGTTATAATATTATTGCGGGGGTATTCAGTAATAATGCGGGGGCGAATAACAATTCTCAAAAATATATTTTCGATTTTACTACTTTTCTTTTACTCTTTGTTGCAATTTTCTGGGTTTTGGTTCAATTTGGTCATTAGTTGTAGTTCAACTGTTTGTTAAAATGTCTGAATGGGTAGATTCATGTCTACTTGCAACAATCATAATGGTTTGCCCTTTTCTCTTAAGTTGTTTTTTATGTTGAATATTTGATTTCACTTGAGCTCTCTTATACTGAATACGTAATAGTTTATTTGTTTTAAGCTTGGTAGAAGGTTTTGATTTATGCTTTGCACATCATATATTATGTGTTAGGTATAATGTTACATTTTGAATTGAGATGATTTTGTTATATTTCAGGCATAGAATCTGATGATTTCTAGGTCATCCCTTATTTGGCTTTAACATTGAGCAGAGTAATTAGATCTGATGAGGGTTTCATCTTAAAAAATGCTTGTACAACTGTTATCAGAATATGGAGTTATGCCTGTTTCGAATGTTCTTGTAAGAGTTTGTACTCTCTTTACAGAATCAATTTGCTATCGGCGTGCCACCTTTTGTTTTCTCATTATCGCAAAAGAATCAGACTTGAAGATACTAGCTAGCTGGTTCATTTTTACTGAGCTCCATATAATTTGGCCAAGAGCGATCAACTGAAGGGCATATGGCTGTTGTCAAGCCAGAGGTATGTTAAGTTGTTGGTTAAGGAATTTGATTTGACCCATTTTTTAATGCATTGTGATGTTCTATTTCCTCATTCCAGATGGGTTGCTCCAGTACCTTTTCTTTGTTCTTGTAGTTCTGATTTTCTACTATGCTTGAAATTATGTTTCTGATTGATCTTTTACTATGACATGGTTTTAATTGTGAACTATTTATAATTATCCTTATTTCCCTTTTATAACATTGATATCTTCTTGGCATGGTCTCTGCTTCACTGGTTGATTTTACTAATTATACCTTTATTTCCTATCAATCAAGATGAAGTCTTACATATGGCTCGAAACTACTGATGGTTCAATCCAACAAGTGGAGGAGGAGGTTGCGATGTTTTGCCCCATGATATGCCGAGAGGTACTTCAAACAGGCATGGGATCTTCCAAAAACTATGCTATAAAACTTCCTCAGCGAGTCAATCCTGCGATTTTGGGCTCAATACTTGACTACTGCCGGTTTCATCAATTACCAGGGCGCTCTAATAAGGTCCGACATGTCTTAGCTCTCTTGTCTGTCTTCAGCTTTTTAATAGTGACATTGCCTCTAGTCATGCATACCGAAAGGCGTGTAAAATAGGAAAATGCTGAGTCTTATGTGTTACTTTCCGAGGTTCAAAGAACTTTTGATGAAAAGTTCATACGGTTAGATACAAAGAAGTTATGTGAGTTGACATCTGCTGCTGATGGCCTTCAGTTGAGACCTTTGGTGACCTCACTATCCGTGCGCTTGCTCGGATGATTGAAGGCAAAACACCTGAGGAAATACGCGAGACCTTCCATCTCCATGATGATCTTACAGAGGTAATTATTTATAGAAATAATTCCATCTCATCAACTTGGTGAGTTCCATTGTTTGATCCATGGAATCAAAAGAATCATAAATTAGTATACGACTGTATCACAATGATATTTAGATTGCCTTCTCTTCTTCCTGAATTTTATTTATTTTTACCTTAATATGTAAGCCTTTAGTTCATTTTTCATTTCTGCCTTTGTGATAGTTTTACCTCTTTCTTTCCCAAAATTCCTTTCATGTAGCTGGTAGAATAAGTCATCATTTTCAGGATGATCTAATTAACCTTAGAATCTCATGGAGGTGCTGGATTGGCTGAACATGTAATGATTGGAATGATCCCGCTAATCTTCTTCTACTGTTGTTTTTGTATTTTTTTGTTGATTGTATTCATAGCAACTTAGCTAGCTTTTTTGATTAAAAGAAGTGTATTCCGACTGAAGGTCGGTATTCTGCCAATTTTTTTAAGAAAGAATTTGGTCTGGTATGGGGAATTTGTGCCAAGTTTTGATCCAAATATTATCCAACTATTTTTTCATTTTTTCTTCATTTTGACGATAATATGCCAAATTTTGTTAATTCTGATTTGAACTCATTATGCGGCTTTGGGTGTCTCTTCTGCAATAATATGTTCGTTTCTGTCTGAGTTCTTATTGCAGGATTAAGGGAGTACTTTTCTCAAACAGATGAAAGGACTGCTCCCCCTAGAATCCCAGTTATGGTCAATATGGCGTCAACTTCTGTCCCTGCGAAGATGAGTCAAAAGCTCCAGCCTTCTGTCCATCAGCGCAGTCATTCTCTAGATCAACTAAATTCTGCTAATAAAAATGCATCAATGGATGAATACTCTGACGAGGATGAAGACTTCCAGATTGCCGATGAAGAGGTATTTATCATACCTGACTACTTCAACTAGTTTGTGTTTTCTTATTTGTAAATTCTGTTTGAAACATTTGCAGGCATTTGCAAGCCTTGACCGGGAGATAAAGGGAACTGGTATATTTTATTTATTTTTTTGTTCATTGTTCATAAAGATAGAATGGAAGGAGGAGGCTGACGCTCTAGTTAAAGCTGCAGTGGAGGCGTACAAGGACAGTGATGAGTGTTTCGAAAACACTCAGAGTCAAGCCTTCACCTTCTATGACGTTGGTCGACGCCATATGGCTCGACGCATTTTGGTGGATCCCTCGGTCGACATTCCGGTTCAACAGTTAGCAAGGTGGGCCTCAGAGGATCAATATGATATGGCTGCCCGCAAGGGTCACCCTCTTGTACCCTTTAATGACAATGATCCGACTGCCCTTGTTGTTGAAGATGGTGAGATGGAGGCTGAGCCCTGGGTCGTCCCTCATGTTGAACCAGTGAATTTTAACACTATCCTTCATGATCTTATGAATCCTGACGAGCTGGCTTTTGAAGGAGACAACCCCAGGCATGGATATACTAAAATATGGTGTTCATCTCAAACCATTGCTTCTAAGTGTGGCTTAGCACCAGGACCCTTACATATTGATTACATTACATTACATGACTCTACAATCTTAATGCACCCTGTAGCTATTAGCTATGTACGAGCATCACAACTTCGACATATGGTAACCTAGGAGTTCATGTGTAAGGCTTCAGCCTTATAGCCTCAATATTTAATGCTTTGTGGCAAAGACATGGACTGTTGGCTTTGCATCTATAGGAAAATAACTCAGTCCCATCTCCAAAAGCAACTTACTTTTAAGAGGTTTGCCCCCATGATTTCTTACAGATTGAGTTGCTAGACTTTGATTACCAAAAATACGTTAATGAGTTACAACATGGTGATGGTCAAAGGGGTAACCCCGCTCAGCTCATTCAGGTAGGATTAAAACGGGCTGCAGATTTAACATTCCACGGGCCCGTCCCGGTTTGTCGAAGATATGCTATATCCGGCCTGCATATTGTTGGATAACGAGCCAAGCCGGATTAAACCCTTTCTTTTTAAAAAAATCTATAAATCTAAATTTCATTACACTAAGAACGGGCCCTAAGTCCCTAACCCTCAAACATCAAATCTAAACACTATACAAAGAAGATGATGCCGATTCTGTTGAGAACAACATGGGAGGAGGGAATCAAGCCCTAACCCTTAAATCCAAAACACTAGCTACCCTTACTCGAATCCTTTATACGGTCAAAGTTGATGGCAAAGGACTTGACCGGGACGGTGAAGGTGATTCTCGGGACCTAAAATGTGAGTGAAAGCTGAAATGGGTTGGGTTTTGTGAAATAGGTATGGTTTGAGACATCCTCCCTCCGTCCCAATTTATGCTTCAAAAATTTCCCCTTTGAGTATCTCATTTTAAACTTCAAAAACCCAAAAGAGGAAAGTTTATAAAAATGCTTTTTTTATTCAATGAGGCCCACATGTCATACTTGCAACAGCTATCCACTAAATATTCTCTACTCCACTTTCTCTCTCCTACTCACTTTCTATATTTATAGTAAAAACATCCATCTTCTTAAATCTTGTACCCAAATTTTTTTGAAGCATAAATGGGACAGAGAGAGTATTGAATTATATTGTCTAATTATGAAATTTAATTCATTTCTTAAGCGAGTCACTCAATTATAAACATTAGTATGATAGCATTTACCAAAACATCTATAATTAGATCATGTACATAAATAGTTTTTAATTTTTTCGACACTTTGAATTATGCTGTCTTCTCTAGAGAGCTATTCTAGACTTTAATACAACTTTCTTTTTATCCGTTTAGAGTATTAGGCGATTTATGGGATGATCGGTTAATGGCTAGGGGTATTTGAGGTAATTTTTTATTTATTTTTTAATCTGGTGATCGGGGGAGGGGGGCCGCAAGAGGAGGGAACGGGGAACAAATGCATCACCAATAGGATGTGATGTTGCAGGGTGGAAGTAACATGAAAACTTCTTTTAAATTTCTGTAAAACAAACAAGTCATTAGTAGTTTACTACCATGAACTTAAAATCTATTATTTTATAGGAAGTGGAGAAACATACACATCCAGCTTTAAGAGAGTTGAAGAACTCATCAGGAGAGACTCTATGATGATATTGAGTGCATAAAGAGTTGGTGATTGAAGGAGAGAAATGGATGAAAGACACAGCAAACTCATGTACTATTTCAGCCGCCCTTATAATCACAATGGTCTTTGCAGCTGCAATTACCGTACCTGATGGTAATAATGAAAATAATGGCCACCCGATTTTCTCTGGAATATCATTCTGGTTGTTTGCTGTCTCAGATGCAATCTCTCTCTTCACATCAACGACTTCCTTGCTAATGTTCTTATCCATTCTCACTGCCCGCTATGCTGAACAAAATTTTCTCCATGTTTTGCCTAAAAGGTTAGTATTTGGTCTATTTACCCTTTTCCTCTCCATAACATCGATGGTTATAGCCTTCAGTAGTACGGTATACTTGGTATTTGGGGATAAATTTGGGGATAATAGGAGATGGGTAATTATTGCTTTGGCTGCATTATCTTGTCTTCCCATCTCTTCTTTCGTAACATTGCAATTCCCTCTTCTTGGAGTTGTGTACTCTTCGACTTATGGGCGTGGTATTTTTGGCAAACAAAGTGATCGTCCATTGTATCAGTCTCTATGAGAAAGAAAGATTTGATCGAGCAGGATATCGGCAGGTGCTTTACTCGATCGAATCTTTCTTTCTCATATAAACTGATACAATGGAGGATCACTTTATTTGACAAAAATACCACGCCCATAAGTCGAAGAGTACACAGCTCCAAGGAGAGGGAATTGTAATGTTACGAAAGAAGAGATGGGAAGACAAGATAATGCAGCCAAAGCAATAATTACCTATCTCCTATTATCCCCAAATTTATCCCCAAATACCAAGTATACCGCACTATTGAAGGCTATAACCATCGATGTTACGGAGAGGAAAAGGGTAAATAGACCAAGAACTAACCTTTTAGGCAAAACATGGAGAAAATCTTGTTCAGCATAGCGAGCAGTGAGAATGGATAAGAACATTAGCAAGGAAGTCGTTGATGTGAAGAAAGAGATAGCATCTGAGACGGCAAACAACCAGAATGCTATTCCAGAGAAAATCGGGTGGCCATTATTTTCATTATTACCACCTGGTACAGTAATTGCAGCTGCAAAGACCATTGTGATTATAAGGGCGGCTGCAATAGTACATGAGTCTGCTGTGTCTTTCATCCATTTCTCTCCTTCAATCACCAACTCTTTATGCACCCTTTTGAATATCATTGCAGGAGTCTCTCCTGATAAGTTCTTCAACTCTCTTAAAGCTGGATGTGTATGTTTCTCCACTTCCTATAAAATAATAGATAAGTTCATGGTAGTAAACTACTAGTGACTTGTTTGTTTTACAGAAATTTAAAAGAAATTTTCCTGTTACTCCCACCCTGCAACATCACATCCTATTGGTGATGCATTTGTTCCCCGTTCCCTCCTCTTGCGGCCTCTCTCCCCCGATCACCAGATTAAAAAATAAATAAAAAATCACCTCAAATACCCCTAGCCATTAACCGATCACCCCATAAATCGCCTAATACTCTAAACAGATAAAAAGAAAACTGTATTAATGTCTAGAATAGCTCTCCAGAGAAGACAACATAATTCAGAGTGTCGAAAAAGTTAAAACTATTTATGTACATGATCTAATTATAGATGTTTTGGTAATGCTATCATACTAATGTTTATAATTGAGTGACTCGCTTAAGAAATGAATTAAATTTCATAATTAGACAATATAATTCAATACTCTCTCTGTCCCATTTTATGCTTCAAAAAAATTTGGGTACAAGATTTAAGAAGATAGATGTTTTTACTATAAATATAGAAAGTGGGTAGGAGAGAGAAAGTGAAGTAGAGAATATTTAGTGGATAACTGTTGCAAGTATGACATGTGGGGCCCATTGAATAAAAAAAGAATTATAAACTTTCCTTTTTTGGGTTTTTGAAGTTTAAAATGAGACACTCAAAAGGGGAAATTTTTGAAGCATAAATTGGGACGGAGGGAGGATGTCCTAAACCATACCTATTTCACAAAACCCAACCCATTTCAGCTTTCACTCACATTTTAGGTCTCGAGAATCACCTTCACCGTCCCGGTCAAGTCCTTTGCCATCAACTTTGACCGTATGAAGGATTCGAGTAAGGCTGGCTAGTGTTTTGGATTTAAGGGTTAGGGCTTGATTCCCTCCTCCCATGTTGTTCTCAACAAAATCGGCATCTTCTTCTTTGTATAGTGTTTAGATTTGATGTTTGAGGGTTAGGGACTTAGGGCCCGCTCTTAGTGTAATGAAATTTAGATTTATAGATTTTTTTTAAAAGAAAGGGTTTAATCCGGATTGGCTCGTTATCCAACAATATGCAGGCCGGATATAGCATATCTGCGACAAACCGGGACGGGCCCGTGGCATGTTAAATCTGCAGCCCGTTTTAATCCTACCTGAATGAGCCGGGTGGGGTCACCCCTTTGACCATCACCATGTTGTAACTCATTAACGTATGTTTGGTAATCAATGTCTAGCAACTCAATCTGTAAGAAATCATGGGGGCAAACCTCTTAAAAGTGAGTTGCTTTTGGAGATGGGACTGAGTTATTTTCCTATAGATGCAAAGCCAACAGTCCATGTCCTTGCCACAAAGCATTAAATATTGAGGCTATAAGGCTGAAGCCTTACACATGAACTCCTAGGTTACCATATGTCGAAGTTGTGATGCTCGTACATAGCTAGTAGCTACAGGGTGCATTGAGATTGTAGAGTCATGTAATGTAATCAATATGTAAGGGTCCTGGTGCCAAGCCACACTTAGAAGCAATGGTTTGAGACATAGTTATTAAAAGCGCGCCTAGGCGCGCGCCTAGGCTCCGGGCGCAGAGAGGCTCAGCTTTGGAGCCTGGATTGTGCTAGGCGAGACACTGTTTCATAGGCGAGGGATTAGTCGCGCCTAGGGCTGAAGCGCGAGCCTTGATGGTGTGCGCCTAGGCTCCGGGCACAATAATTGACCAACAATTAAATCGTAATTAAACCTAATACGCGACTGATACTCTTCTCTCTGCCCCGACTCTCTCACGTACACGTGTCATAACTCTGTATAAGAGTAGCGATCACTAGGAACTCCTTCAAACTAACATCGACGACCTCCGGCGACCTGGGAAGAACTCCGGCGATCTCCCTGATCACTTGGTGTTGTATGTATACT
Organism: Adenophora triphylla var. japonica; assembly: GCA_022495995.1. Classification (NCBI taxonomy): domain Eukaryota; kingdom Viridiplantae; phylum Streptophyta; class Magnoliopsida; order Asterales; family Campanulaceae; genus Adenophora; species Adenophora triphylla. The sequence goes on along the minus strand of JAFEMH010008013.1, from coordinate 25,500 downwards.
ATATTTTTAGTATAGTATACATACATTTATGACATATAACGTATGTTTGTGCGTGTTTCTTTTATGACTTATAACGTATGTTTGATTTACTACTTGCATTTGATTTATTGCTCATCTTGATGTTGTATGTATACTATATTTTTAGTATTTTAAGGCATTTTTGCGTCGTCACTCAGGCGCGCGCCCGCCTTGCGCCTTGCGCCTAGGCTCCGGGCACACCTTTTGCGCCTTGGTACGCCTTGGGCCTTTAATAACTATGGTTTGAGATGAACACCATATTTTAGGATATTAGACCAGTCTCTTTCAAATGCGCTAGTCTAACTGTCCAACACTTGAAATGAAAGATATTTTGCTATCAGTGTATGAAAAATCTGCAGTTATTTTGAGATGACGGAAGATTTCAGTGAAAATCCACAGCTATATCTTGTGATAACAGATGAGAACGTGCTAATAAAGATATTTGACTATTGGACTGTTTGGGAAGGAGTAGTATGTACATACCTTGTTCAGCAGTTTTTGGGTTTTGGGAAAACATACGGTTGTTGTCATTTGTAAGAAAACAGTCTTCAAGCTTTGCTAAAACATCCCTGGATGTACGCAAATGCACTACAAGTGGTAGAATATCTTCTGTAATAGAACCTAGGATCCACCCTCTAATAAGAAGGTCTGATCTTGTCCAAAGCTTGTAGTCTTCTCTCAACATTGACTCTATATTGAAGTTGATTAAGTTTTCATCATCCAGGCTCGTTACAACTTCAGAGGGTGCCAGGCTAAAGATAAAGTCTTCAAGCTTGTGACTCTGAATGAGACGAATAATCTGCTCAATCCACATCCTGTAGTTGGTTCTACAGAGCTTGACAAAAATAAAATTTGCCACATTTACAGTTGATGGGTAGGGATAATCATTGAAAATTTTGACCTGCCATGGAGCTGCAACTGTTGCTTCTTCTTGATTTTCTAAATGATGGCATCAAATGGATATCATCTTTTGGAGATAGCAATTAATAAAGAAAAGGAAGTAACTAAGCGAAGTCTCTACCTGTTGAGTAATTTACAAATCCCATAGATTCTCATCCTAATCTATATGCAGGTATGAAGTTGTTTAACACATACATTACTTGACCTATGAGGCAACCCAAATGGCGGGTTTGTCACAAGGAATACCATTTTCCTTTTCTGAATTATTATTTTTACTTTCGATGAAAGAAGCTGAACTTTTGAGCAAGTGCGAAAAGAAAACAGATCAAATTTCTTTGCTTGATGGGAAGCTAACAGTTTACGCATGTTATTTCAGTAAAAGCTTGGTCCTTTGCTTTCTGGTTGTCTTTTTTTCAGTATCAGAGTTTGTGAAACGGATTAACAGTCATAATGCTGGAGAAAATGCGAAGCCTGTCATTTGTAATAAAAATGTCTTCAAGCATTACCATAACATCTCTCGATGTAACCTTATACGCCACAAGCCTAAGGAGATCTTCGGAGATAGAACCTAGGATCCATCCTTTAAGCAGAAGGTCTAACCTTTTCCAAAGCTTGTAATTCTCGTTCTTGATTAATTTTTCGTCATTTGGACCACTCACAAATTCAGATGGCGCTGGGCGAAAGAAAAAAGAATAAACATCTTGACTTTGCATGAGACCAAGAAGCTGAATTCTTCAGATGTTGAAGTTGGATCTAGTGAGCTTGACTGAAATAAAGGTCTCCACTTTAACCATTGATAGAGCGGGATAGTCGTTGAAATTTTTAGCCGGCCATGCTTCTGGAGCTTGATCTTCTGAATGAAAGCATTAATTCAACACCGTACGTCAGATATAACCACGAAAGTACCCAAATGATCACAAACTTTGGTTCATCTTCACAACGCTCGCCGAAAACCCAAATGCTATATTTCTATTTTCGATTTCGATAAGACATTGAATTCATAATTAAATTACTCCCTTTCGGTGCTTTTTACCAAATACTCAAAAGTTCCAGCAAGTAATATTTTTTACATGGGCATTTCAACAAGCAGTTCATATGCAGGTAAGTGGAATGTCATATGCGCCATAACAAGACACAACCTAACGAAATCTCCAAATTTTTAGTACTCCTAAACTCATTGAATCGAAATGAAAACATCTAATTTACAATCATATAAATTCAATATCTATGGTGTCTAGATGAAGAAAAAAATCAATAGAAAACATAATGTGCTAAGATTTGATATTGAAATCAAATTGAATTTGGGGGTTTATAGAGATAATTGCAATTAGGGCTAGAAGTGAGAAATTGGGACAGATATAATTGATTAAACTCACAGTGAATCCCATGATTTAGACTCAAACGATCGCCATATAATTGATTAAACTCACAGTGATCCCAATTTGTTGTTTGTCATTGCAACAGCTGCAATTCGGAACATTAGAGCATCTACACTCATGACTTTCAAAATGAGAGTCATGGGTTTATTTCTCTTCCCCCTCGCCTCCAAATCATTGGCCATCAATAACCACCAATTTTAAACATTTTTACCTTCATTTATTCATGACAAAATTTATATCTATTTATATTTATAGAGGTTGCAAAAACAATAATATTGATCATATTTAAAAAAAAAACCGTTTTTTTATTTTTTCTTATAAAGCAATTACAATTTTTGTTTGAAAAAATAGTTTTTAGATGAGACATATGTCATCTTCCTAGTTGCTCTATTTTCATGATTTACTCTTTCTCTCTTTTGGCCACAATGACATCTGCCAGACTTATTTTGTATTTTGTCATGAATAACACGGATAAATGTCATGAATGAATGGGGGAGACATTGTTTGCCATATAATTTCACATCAGATCACGCCATGGATAAAAGTTATGAATGAAGACACAGTTAGTAAACATTTAAAAAAGATGTTGGGGTTTGATGTCATCTAACTAACTTGGGAACAATTTAGGGGATCACACAAAGGTGAAATCGGTAATTCTTGTGACATCACCGACGGAGTGACCGCCCCTGGCAAGGGGCGCGATTTCTCTAGAATTTTGGGGCGATCGCGCGATATCTGAACTGGGCTTGATTAAGCGGCAAATTTTGTGTAGTATTAGAAAATCCTGCAGGGTTAGAAATAGACAGTATAAATAAGCCTTATTGCTTAGCAGTTTTTAAGGTTGTAATTTCTAGTGTGATAGAGATCAATAATTTTAGGTGTTACAAGGATTTTCTTATATGTCTGTTTGTTTAGATCTAGGGTTTGCAAAGTTGTGTATTTTTTGTAATCGATAGTCGTGCATTAGATTATAGATTGTATTTGGTGATTGCTAGTTGATAATAATATTTTTGTCCTCTGCTCGTATATGTAGCCAAGTTGGTGAACCACGTATATCATTGTTTTGTTTGATTGTTTTATTTTCTATCATCTAAATAGATCTGTTATAACATAAGAATTTACAATTCTACCCATGTGTTCTATTGAAACTTTCACATTAGTATTTTATGTGCTTAGTCATCATAAATTATTGAATTTACACTCTCATCCCTGTTATGAACATGATGCAGATCATGGAAATGGGGGAAATGCTAGGATATATTGGTTATTTCATGTGCAAAATTTATTTGTTAGATTTGAGTTAATTCCAAACATCGACCAGTTAATTATTTAAAAGGTGTTCGTCACGTAATGGCACATGACCAACTCCCGTTATAAATTGACGGTTTTCTCTGTGGAATGAGCATACATTGCAGAAATTATGACTTACGTAAACATTGCAAAAAGAAATATATTAATGAGTACATTTGAAAAACAGATACTACATCCGTCTCGATTTAAGTTTCTTACTTTTTTTTAGAAGCATTTAACATATAATCCCTCTTACAAACCAATACTACCTCTTAGGACAAATTGTATTTTGCTTAGCCATATAATTCCTAGCTTAATAACTACACCCTCCCAAAAATTTACTAAGTTCACCCTCCTATCATTTCACTAAGTCCACTCTCTTTAACAATTTAATTTCTCTCCAACCACCCTCACCTTAGGTCACCACCTCCCCATCTTCTCCGGTCAACACTTCCGGCAACCATCAACTCCGGCGACCAACTCCGACGACTTTTTCCGACGACTTTTTCGGGTAGCTTTTTCCGGCAACTCCGGCAACCTCTCCGACGACCAAACAACTGAGAACTTAATTTATCAGTAAGTTCTCAGTTGTCAACTAAACTACTAAGAACACAATTAACTCCGACGACTACCAACTCCGGCGACCACCAACTCCGGCGACCAAACAGCTGAGAACTTAACTTATCAGTAAGTTCTCAGTTGTCAACTAAACTACTAAGAACACAATTAACTCCGACGACTACCAACTCCGGCGACCTCTCCGGCGACCAAAAAACTGAGAACTTAACATATCTGTAATTTCTCAGTTGCCAACTAAACTACTAAGAATACGATCAACTCCGGCGACTACCAACTCCGGCGACCAAACAACTGAGAACTTAACTTATCAGTAAGTTCTCAGTTGTCAACTAAACTACTAAGAACACAATCAACTCTGGCGATCAAACAACTGAGAACTTAACATATCTGTAAGTTCTCAATTGTCAACTAAACTACTAAGAACGCGATCAACTTCGGCGATCACCAACTCCGACGATTAAACAACTGAGAACTTATCAGAAAGTTCTCAGTTGTCAACTAAACTACTAAGAACACGATCAACTCTTGCAACCTTTCCGGCGACCAAACAACTGAGAACTTAAATTATCAGTAAGTTCTCAGTTGACAACTAAACTACTAATAACACAATTAACTCCGACAACTACCAACTTCGGCGATCACCTACTCCGGCGACCTCTCTGGCGACCAAACAACTGAGAACTTAATTTATCAGTAAGTTCTCAGTTGGCAACTAAATTTCTAAGAACACGATCAACTCTGGCGACCACCAAATACGGCGACCAAACAATTGAGAACCTAACTTATCAGTAAGTTCTCAGTTTTCAACTAAACTATTAATAACACGATCAATTCCGACGACCACCAACTCCGGCGACCTCTACGGCGACCAAACAACTGAGAACTTCACTTATCAGTATGTTCTCAGTTGTCAACTAAACTACTAAGAATTTTATTAACCATTAGGGAAATGTCTTGTGCTTGCAAATAAAGGGTATAAATTTTGTTGAAGAGTTGGAAAAAAATGGTTCTGATGAAATTATCAGAGTTCTGTTTATGTTGAAAGTTGAATAATTATTACAACAAGAACAACAAATCCCTAATCATAAAATGATTTGGGTTTAACTAACATGAATTGTCGTATAGAACTATAGACTCATCAATAAAGAGATGAGAAAAACAATGAAAAGGTGGAGGCATTGTAAGAAAACATGAAATAGAAAGCTACGAATATATTTAAAAGAAGAAAAATTATTAGTGATTTTTATGGATATAGAGACTATGGTATAAATTATTAACCATTACCCAAGATTTTCTCATGAATTTTATGGATACATTACCTTTAGTAATGGTTCTCTTAGCACAAACACATGTTTTCAGTTGATATAGCGAGTCTCTTGGCATATAACTATATACAAAAATCATCATACAGTTCGCAAAATAACCACAATGTATATATAATAAAAATGGTTATCCAATATATTCTATCTAACTGGTCATGGGGGCATCTAAGAATGCATCCGTGTTTAAATATTGTGATCTTTAAAAAACTAAAATTTTAGCTGAACTGAGAGCACATAAGATAGCTTACCTTGCTCCTTGTAAGTATCCATAGTAATGCAATAACATTTCATACCTCCTAAACGTTTTGTGTATAAGAAAAACTCCTACTGCAGTTAAATTTTTCAATCACAACATAGATGGAAATTTCATTTTTGCAATGCACATATTAAACTTTAAACTCCTTGAAGAAAAACAACTTGTCTGAAAATCCTCAGTTCTTTTCCAGATATATCCCAGAGTATAATGTCACCCTCATAACAGTTAAACCAATGACTGGTGTTGGCACAAAGACGCAAAGCTAAGTTTGTATGTACCTCGATTGCCTTGTGCTGGTGGGCCAACATTGTGCTCTCTGTGTGAATCAAACAACATCCTTCCAAAACTCTTAGCGCAAGAGCAACTTCAGCATCCGTTGATGGACTAGTTATCTTCAGTGGTTCAACACTGAATACGTGATCCAAAGTGGTAACTATCTGCTCTGACTCTTGCAGCGAATGTCGAAACAAAACCGGGATCACTGATAAGCATATCCATAAGTTGCAAATATCCATCAACTAACTAGTTAAAGTGCAAGATCTTTCGAATTGGAGATGTATAGCACTAAAACTTTAACTAGTAACCATTTGTATGCTATATGTTTAGATAGAAACTAGTAAGCCATTTGGTAGCTGAGAAAATATACAATTTCATAGAAACTGTGCTGTGAATATCAAATACACTGTTCATACTGAAAATATAGTATTAAATTAATATCTTACATACATTTATCATGTTTTAGATTCTAAAACTGTAATCATTATGTGAATATTTACCTAAACTACCGATAAAACCTTACAAATTCACAATAACTTGCAAAAAATGTATGAAATGTCTGGAAAAAAGTCAATCAACTTGACTAAAAATAGTCAATTGGAAAAATATTGAGGAGGGAGTATCACTTTGCATAAACTTGAATTAATAGTAATCTTATGTCTTTATATCATGATTATTTTCTTGCAATCAGAAGCCTCAAGGATCAATGAATTCGGAAGAACTAAACGAGTAAGCGAATATATTGAGAAATGAGGGCAGAAAAGGGAGGAACCTTGGAGATCGGGGATGGATTGGCTGTGGCAGAAGAGGCTGATGGTGGAGTCGGAGGCCGCGACTGATCGGAGGAACTAGGGGTGAAAGATAAATATGTGTTGGTCGGAGATGGGAGAGGTGACGACCGGAGGTGGGAAGGGAGAAGGAGGCCGGAGGTGGGGAGGGGAGAGTTCACCGGAGATGGAGGGAACGGGTGACTGAGGTCGCAGAGTAGAGGGTTGGCCGGAGGGGGTCGCTGGAGTTGGGTGTGACGGTCGCCGGAAGTGGGGTGACGGGATAGATGGAGTAAATAAAAAAACCTAGAGAGAGAAAGTGTGTGTGAGAGAGTGTGTGATGGGGGGAGGGGAGGGTGTGTAATTATTTTATTTGAACATTATATAAATTGATTGAAGGATTATATGGTTAGTTATTTTAAGGTGTAGGATTAAAAGGTAAATATGATAAATTATTGTCTTAAAATTTAGAATATAAATTAGATTATATTGAGAGATTAGTACGTAATTTTCTCTAATTTTTCCCGTATATCATTGCCTCCAAGTGAGGTATATAATCATGACTTACGTTATAATACAAATTCAAACGGGGTGAGGAGACAGGGATTATAGTCAATATCACTTCAACGACCTCAAAAACTTACAAGTTGACGTAATCAAAGATTTGAAATTGTTGTAAATGTTGCAGCGCTGCAACTAAGTGGGAACATAAACATTCCCCCTTCTTGCAAGTATCGTCGTTGGTGGATCCATCCAGAGCTCTATAAATTCTAGGGGTGTGCACGGGCCTAAAGTCCGCGGGTTTTGGCAAAGTCCGATATGAGCCCATTTAGTTGTGGGCTTCAAGAGCCCAATATAGTGGGCTTCATGCGGGCTCAAATTAACGGGTTTTTGCGGACTTTAAATTGGCATTGAGCGGGTTCGAGCTTGACGTAAAAATTAGATGTTGTATTTTGAAATCTAGCTTCAGCGATGATATTGATGTTCTCTCTTCCAAGCTCTCCGGCTTAATAATTAACCATTGTGTTGTGTGTGTACCATCTTTAAATGATTTCGCTTATTTTATCTCCAACTGGGGTTAGTTTCATGTACTGCATCTCAAAAGTATCCGATTTCTAGTTTATCAACATTCCATCTCAGCATTCTCATTTACTCACACTATGAACACCTTGTTTCTAAGTTGCCAACTGTTCACCTCTATAAGAAAACAGCAGACTGCACAATTATCCTTCCAGATTTCTATGTACGTTGGTTATTGATGACGCCACAGCTTTTCGGGGTCAGGAGCGGTTCAAGGATATCTGGCTAGGATATATTTGGTGGTTTTGTGTACCTAGATCACAACACAAACAAGCACCGTTAAGGTCAAAGTTGGATGTTACTCCAACTCAGGCCCTCGGGTGTGAGAGTAAGAATACTGAGTAATAAGACTTTGAATACCTTTGGAGTGTGTGTGTGTTTAGGTTTAGAGAGTAAAAGAGCTTACTCAATTGTATATGGAACTTACCTTGCCCAAGGGGGTAAAGGCCTTCTATTTATAGGCAATGCAATGGTGCTTGTTGAGGTAAGCAATGAGATCAGCCCTAGGGGGCACTTTGGTATTTGACCGGCTACACGTGTCCGCATGCCTAATTGGTCCCGTCGGGGAGGGAACATTGAGTCTGGGGACATGGCCGAAAGGGACATGAGCCGTGTAGCCGGCTTATTGCATTAAATGGAATAGTAGGCGCCGGACCGAGCCGCATTGAATGCGTGATGGGGAGCCGGCAAGTGGCCCGTCGAGCCGATAAGCTAACTTGCTCAGTAAGGCTTGACATTTAACCGGGAAGCAGCCTGTGCCCGCGGTCAACGTTGTGCCCGCGGTCAAAGATATATGACGCGAGCACGGTTGATGCGGGCATGACTCATGCGGGCACAGATCCAAATGGTGGTTCCAAGGGTCCTCGACGGGGACGAACCGAGGAGGGACACGGTCTTGACCACGAGGGCCTATTTGTCCGCGGTCTTCCCTCCAAATGTCTAGGAACCGCCACGCCACCGGTTCCTTGGACTAGACCGAGCGCGGCCCGGCCCAATAGATCCGGGCTCATCAATGGCCCCTAGCTCCAAGTGTGATTATTTATGGTCTGAGTGAGGAGCTACTAGAAGCTCGGTCTGCCTCAATTGCTCCTCGCGCGAGCACCAGTGTTAGCGTTTTTCCTTGTTTGTTGCTTGGCCCCATGGGCCAAAGGGAACGTTCGGGAGGCACCAGTGAGTGACACGTAGTCCCTTGCATGGCGTGCCTCCCGGTTAACAGCGGGCCCTCGCGGATGAAAAGACGGGTTAGTGGTACGTCGGGGTACGTGTCAGCCATCCAAGGGGGGTAATAAATGCAAAAGGTATTTAATTTTTCGAATTTTCAAACGTTGGAAACGGTTCATGGTTCGAGGTTGGATTTGTGGGCTAATTAATACGGGTTAACGGGTTAACCCGTATAGGTAGGCCTTATAAATACCAAACCCTTAAACCTCAAACCCTTTTTACCGTTTCCAAACCTTCAGAGAGCTTTTGAGAGAGAAATCTTGCTGCGACCTCCGTGCTACTGTTTTCCGAATCCACCACTCACTCTTTCTCTCGTAAGTAATCGTTAGGTGTTTTTTCTTCTTCATCTCCCTCTGTTTTTCTTTTCTTGGTTTCTGAACAAAATGACCACTCGAGAGTTTGGACCCCGCCGTCCCATAGAATTAGGAGATGGGAGCACTCCGGTCTGTTCTTTGTTTGTAAACGGACGGGGGGATATTTAGGAAGGTAGGCCATGGGTGGCTTAGATTATCCTCGAGTGCTTCCAAGATTTCGCGAAAAATCCCAATGGGGCCTTTTGTCCCACCCCGGTTGTGGGAGGCCAAGGATAAAAGGGTAAAAAGGAACGGTGATGTTTTGGTGTTGGGGGATACCAAGAGGGCCGAGAAATTTTGTGATGGGGGTTTTGTGCAGTGTTTCCCCGCGAGAGAGGCTCGGCTCGAACGCCATCGAACTAGTGAGGAGAGCGATTCGCGTCCCCGAAGTAGTTTGTGATCGGGAAAAGTGCGAACCGATGGATCCCGAACAAACCAATGCCGCGCGGGCACCGGCACGTACTTGAATGACCCTTTAGATGTTACGCCCATAAGGACCATCTTTCCCCGTTGTGCCCGCGGCCCCTGTGGCGAGGACAATTGAGCCGAGCCAGCCGAGGAACTTGACCCCTTGACTTCGAGGTGACCGGAACCGGTGAAGTTGAGTCGGAGGTGGCCCTCGCCCGTGGTGACCCCACCGGTCTCTTTGGCTCCTCGAGCTCGGAGACCGAAGAAGATGACCAAGGAGAGGGGGATAGGAGGACGGCGGGGACCTCCAAGAAGGCCGCCGAGACCACCAATATAGTGGATGCCTTTGAGAGCTCGACTCCGAGGAGGAGGAGGAAGTGATTGTGGCCCCCGCCCGAAACAAAGGCAAGAGGCCGCCTAGGGAGGTGAATCCCGGCCGTGGCCGTAAGAAGGCCAAGGAGGTGGCCACCATTGGCTCGGGAGGAGGACATTTATGAGGTTTATAATGTGGACCGCAACGCCTATCGTGTCCGCACCTTAGACATATTCATCTCGAAGGACAAGGACAAACCGCGGCGAGACAAGAGCGATGTCCGCGAGGACAATAGGGCTGCATTTTTATGGGGCCCAGCTTGAGAACGGATTGAGGCCGCCCTCGGACCCTTTCTTTTATTTCTTTCTCGGAGTTCAATTCCTCGCCGCCTACGCACCCGACTCCCAATGCCATCCGGCTATTGTCTCCTTCACAGCTGTGTGCAGATTCATGGGTTATGAACCTACCATTGCTGGGCTCTACGCTTACTATCAGAACCAAATTAGCCGCGGCATTCTGAGCCTGAAGGCTAGGAACTACTCCACCAGGACCTTCTCTCCTCCCTCCAACAAGTTTGACCAATGGAACCAGAGGGACATCCTGGTGATCGAGTCTAGATTCGGATGGCCCTTTTCCAAACCTTCACACCCTGTCCCTATGAAGGTGGCCGCTAGCAAATATCCGGACCCTTCCTCAGCCGATGCAATGCGCACTGCCATAGAGAGGCATCTGGCCCTTTACTTGGACAGCGGGGATGAGCCCGTATATGACGTGGGCGCCATAGTGGAGGATGAGCCCCTACTGATCTACTCGGGGGTGGCTCGCAGGAGGGCGCCCCACATGCCCCTGCAGTAGTAATAGAGCCTCCGCCCGCGACCCCGATTGGCGGGTGCCACGAACATTACCAGCTCGAGGCGCATCGTAAGACCTCGTAGGCCGGGCGCCGAGTGCGATCCCCCGAAATAATTGGTCTCGATTCCTCTATGAAACTCGTTTGCCAATTTACTTTGTTTTTGATTTTTTGAACCGCTTTGCTAACCATTTTTCTTTCCCTCCGCAGTAGATCCGGACTGCATACAATTTCGATGGCTCCTCCACTAAACGCCGCTCAACCGAAGGCCAAGAACATGAAAGCCAACAAAGAAGGCTGCCACTTTTGAAGAGGCGTAATGAGATGGGAGGGGTTCCCACAAAAGACAAGACCGTGCCTCGTTGCGAGCAGAAAACCGGGGACACTCTACCCGCTCCCGAATTATTCTCAAACCGGGAATCTCGCCTCCACCTCCCCGGGTCCTCCTCCACCCACGCTCTCCGGCATCATCTCCCTGGCCGTACTATTGCCTCCGGCATAACCAGGAGCAGCAAAGAAGAGGGTTGAGAGAGATGCGGATCTTTCGCATGTAGGAGCAGGGCTTCCAAGACCCAGAAAGTGGGGGATACCTCTAGCCGCAGCCCTCCAACCGCCGACACCGCTTCTACCACCGCTCCCCATCGCGGGGACCCTATGCTCGCAGCCTACCCGATCTCCTCCTTGGCCACCCGCGAGGAGGCATGGGAGAAAAGGAAGCAGTGGGGGATGTGCCCGCCATTACTCGGGGGTAGACTTATATGCCCTGGCCGCCCAAAATTCGCCGTGGGCATTGGGGCCGATCAACCGGCTCTTTGCCCTCGACTTCTACCACCAGTGGCCGAGAAGGAGAACCCGTCGCCCTTGATGGGGGATATTGGGGTTGCCACTTACCGAGGTAGGGACCTTTCTTCCGGCTTCCTCACTTAGCCTTTGATTTTCCACCTAATTCTCGACTTTCTTCCTCGCAGGTGGGCAACAAGGCCATGAGGCTCCGGAGACTTGTGACGACCTGTCCGCCGAGATTGCCAACAATACCAAGGACTCCGGCGGGCAAACTCCGCGAATCGGAGCAGCCCAGGAGAAGGTGGGCACTCCGAGCTCCCTCCCGGATGCCAAGGAAAAGGAGTTCGCGACCATGGAGTCCGATCCGGCGGCTTCTGTGAGCGGGTGACCGAGCCGGAGCAGAGCCTAGAAAAGGCAAAGGGTCACTGTGGAATGAGCTCCGCGGGCACAAGACCAAGCCGGAGCAAAGAAATGAAGAGCTCGCAACCAAACTCGGGAGCCGCGGAGGAGTCGGTCAAACTCCCGGAGGCTAAGGCCGATGAGCTCTCCGAGAAACCGCTACCCCTTACGCAGCTTTGAGCCGGGAGAGGGAGAGGATGTCGGCCGAGGCTCGCGAGGAAGCCGTAGAGGAGTATAAGAACTCGACTCGCTCACCGCGGAGTGCTTGGCCCAAGATGAGGCAGGTGTCCAGGACACGTATCCGGAACTTCGCGGCCACGGGCATGTTCTCCGTGCAGCAGCTGGGCCGTAATTGGCTCACCGGTTGCTACCGATACGGAGTGTGTGCCCGGGCATGCGCTAGTTCCTCCGTCCGAGGAAGAGGTCAAGGGGTTGGATCTCTCGCAGCGGCCTCTCTCGCCCGGTGGCCGAAGTGATCGCCCTCTGGACCGATCTCCGAACCGGATGCTCGCGCCGGGACAACCCTTTATCCTTGGGGGATGCCCCCGGCTCAGTTCTTCCAGGGGGACCAGCCCTCGGAGACCTCTTTCCATCGCGGGCAGCTCCGGCCTCCAAATTTCATCGAGCCCATCTCTGACCCTATAACAGAGATTCTGATGACCCGTCTTCCTTCCCCAACTCCAACTTCAGAAACGGGCACAGATGGTGCGGCCAGGGAGACTGCAGATGCAGCCAAGGACCAAGCTCCTATAGTTTAGGATTTTTGCTTTTTCTTGTTGTAGTAGAATAGGATCTCTTTTTGTAATAGTGTAGGAATTTGTAAATACTTAATATAAATAGAAGCATTTTTCTCAACTTGGCTCCTTTATTTTTATCTTAATTGCTTGTCTCGTAGGCTATTTTGAGTAGTTTTGGCAATCTTCGAGCATCTTAATACTTGCATTCTTGCCTTACCACTTTTTCCAGCGTTTTTGACTTGCAATTAACTTTATACTCTCCTTCTGCGGGCAGCAGCTTAGTAGGCCCTTTGCCCGCATTTTTTGAGTTTTCCTAACTCTTTATTCAAAACCCTTAGGTTTTTTGTGAGAGTCAGCCTTATTCTTCTATGATCGCGTTTGTTTAGCCTTGTGGCAAAGTTAGGGGTCATTGACCCCAGTTTGTCTATTTGGCTTTGTTAAACTAGTTTGATCACTCTCATCCATTTACACTTATTCCCAGCCTTGCGAGCTGTGGTGTAAGTCAAAAGTAGCCAAGGCAAGCATACTTTCATAGGGCATGCAGAAGGTGGCCGTGAGGCTATTGTCCGCGCAACAGAAAGGTAGGAGCATATTTTAGCATAGAGGCCCTTTAACCCCCTGGCATCTGTATCCCCTTATTGGAGGTTCTCACTTATTTGACCCTTTATTCAAAACTCCCTAAGGTTTTTCGTGAGGGTCTCGTGGCGATCTGGTGAACGGGCTTATATGTAGGCCTTTGTCACATACAGGCATGCGAGTAACGGCCCTAACGAGGTCCTTCGCGCAATTAGTGGGTCCGGACTTCAGGTCATTGTCCCCACTAGAGTCCGTAGGCACGGGCATCATGGCCTTTGTACCTACGTTCATCTATATCCACTTATTTTTGGTGGTGTCACGCGAGCAGGAGAGAGTCCTCCCCGCGATCACAGTACGGCTCGTAATGGATCTTTGTACATATATAGGCATGCGGATCCTTAGATCTTTGCGCATCAGTAAGTAGGAGCTCATATGTTGGCTCTTGAACTCACCGGCATCCGCACGCGGGCATCCACCTTAGCTTTTGAGGCTGGTGGGAATTGATTTTTGCATCAAAATATGATGATAACTTCTCCCTTTTATATATATAGTCTATACTCCTTCCAAAAATTACAAAGACTTCAAAAGAAGTATCTCTTAAGGTGGTCGCTATTCCAGGAGTGCTTAAGCTCTTCTCCCTCTTTTGGTCGCAACATATAGGTGCCCTCTTTGACTATCTTTGTGACCTCATATGGACCTTCCCATTTCGGGACAAACTTGTTGAAACCGGTTGGGTCCCTCGACTTCTACGCTTCGAGTACCCAGCCTCCAACCGAAAACTCCTCTTATTTACTCTTTTATCATGATGCTTCTTCGCTTTTTGTTTGTAGTTCACCATTTTTCGTGTGCCCGCATTCTCTTTCCTTCGAGATCGTCCAGTCACACCTTTCCTGTTTGCCTCGTTTTGAGACTCGTCGAAGTATGTGACTCTGTACGAGGGTAGGGCTACCTCCACTGGAGCCATTGCCTCGACCCATACGTGAGCGAGAAGGGAGTTTCTCTGTTGAATTTCTTATCGTGGTGCGGACAACCCATAATGCGATCCGGAGCTCGTCCCAACCAACGTCCTCCTCGTCCTTCCAAATTTTTCTTTAAGGCAAGCTTAGGACTAGCTTGTTCGCAGCCTCGCCTTGACCGTTTCCCGAGGATAGGCAAGCTGCGGACTTACGATGTTGCACCTTCATTCTCACACATTCGGCGAGTGAATTTTGCGGAGAATTGGGTGCCATTATCTCGAAATTATTGCTCGGGGAACCCCAAATCGACAATAGATGTGGTCGTGGACAAACCGATAGTGTTATCCTCGGAAATAGTGGCCAAGCCCTTTGCTTCCGTCCACTTGGTAAAATAATCCACGGCCACCACAAAGCATACTTGATGCTTCCTCTAGCAGCTTGGAAATGGTCCAATAAGATCTATCCCCACGTATCAAACGGCCACGATGGTACTACCAAAGTCCGCTTCCGTTGATGGTAGTCTAGGGATGTCCGCAAATCTCTCGGCACTTATCACATTTTCTAACATACTCCCGCGCATCCCTTCTCATTGTGGGCCAAAAGAATCCTTGGAATTTGATCTTTGTCTCGAGAGGGTGCGAGCACTGGATGTCCGCCACAAACTCCTTCATGAACCTCATAGAGTAAGTTGGTGACCATGTGAGTTTTAACACATCTCGGTAAAGGCTTGGTGAATGATCGCCGAAAAAGCACCCCATCGAGGACGAGGTATTTCGCGGACACCGTTACGATGGCTCTAGCCTTTACTGGGTCCTCGGGGAGGGTTTGCTTCTCGATGTAATCCTTCATTTCATCCACCCGAGTCCCTTACTTGATCCTCAATATTGTTTATACGTATTCGATCTATAGCAGTCTCTCCGTGAATTCAATGCGGCAATTTGTCTCCAACTCACCAATTTCTTGCTCGGTTATTCTTGAGAGGAGGTCGCCTTCCACATTGTCCTCTCTCATGACTTGGTTCGGCTCATAGTAAGTGAAATTTTTGATGAGGGTTTTTGCGAGGTCACAAGATCGAGTTAGTACCGGGTTGATAGTATCATACTCCCCTAATTTGATTAACTATGAGCCGAGAGTCACTATTGATCTCAATATTCGAACTCCCAAGTCTCTTGCCGCCTCCATGCCCGCTATGATCGCTTCATATTCAGCTCGATTGTTTGATGCCTCGAACTTGAACCTCAAGGCCCTTATGAATTTATCCCGCTAGGTGCAATCGAAGTATGCCCGCTCCACCGATTAACTTGCTCGCGGAGCCGTCCACATATAAAGTCCACACCTCTTACGGACGCTCCCTTGGTTGAACAATTTCGTGCTCGGGCTTTTTGGGTCATCTTCTCGATTCCCGCTCGCTTTCTTTTTCCGAGGTCGCCGTCCGCTAATTTGAATGATGATTCTACTACAAAATCAACTAAGGCCTGCGCTTTGATTGTCTTTCTCGGGGAGTAGGTGATCCGGAACTCGGTGAGCTCTATAGACCAAGCTAGCATTCTCCCCGAGGACTCGGTTTATGTAAAACCTTTCTAAGCGGGGCCTCGGTTAGTACGATTATAGGATGTGCGAGAAAAGTAGGCTCTTAATTTTCGAGCGAGATACAAGCAAGGCGTAAGCTAACTTTTCTATATTAAGATAACGCCCTTCTACGGCGGACAAAGTGCCTTACTTACATAATAAACCGGTTTTTGGGAGTTATTCTCCTCCCTTACAAGAACAAATGCACGCGTATCGAACGGCTAAATACGAAAAAGCTCTTCTCAGACGGCACCGGCCGCGAGTAGAGGTGGCCGCCCGAGGTATGTCTTGACTTCTTCAAAAGCCCGATGGCACTCGGTTGCTCCATGTAAATTCATCAGCTCTCTTCCCCCTTTGAGAGTTTTGAAGAAGGGGAGGCATCTCTTCGCCGACCGCGAGATGAAGCGGCCAAGTGCGGTGATGCGACCATTGAGTTTTTGTACATCCTTCACGCAGAGGAGGTTTCATGTCTAATAGGGCCTGGATTTTCTCTCGGGATTAGCCTCTATCCCTCTTTGGTTGACCATGAATCCGAGGAACTTGCCCGCCTTGACCCCGAAAGCGCACTTAAGGGGGTTTAGCTTCATGCTATTATGGCGCAAGTTTTTGAAGGTTTCCTCCACATCGAGCTCGTGGGAGTTTTCCTTAGTTTTTATGGCCATGTCGTCAATGTAGGCCTCCGCATTTCGCCTAGTTGGTTTTTAAAGACCAGATTGACCATGCGCCGATATGTGGCTCCGCATTTTTAACCCGAAGGGCATCATAGTGTAGCAGTATGTCTTGCCCGCAGCAATGAAGGCTACAGAGCGGACATCTTCGGGAGCCATCTCGGATCTGGTGGTAGCCGGAGTAGGCATCAATGAAGCTTAGAACTCGTGTCCTGGCTATAGAATCCACCAACTGCCTATGCGAGGAAGAGGGAAGCAATCTTTGGGGCATGCCTTGTTGAGATCGGTGAAATCAACGCACATCCTCCATTTGCCATTGGATTTCTTAACCATGACCACATTGGCGGCCCACTTGGGGTAGGAGATCTCCTTTATTATCCCCGCTTTTAGCAACTTTTCCACCTCTTCCTTGATGGCAATCTCTTTCTCCGGGAGAAATATCTCGGATTTCTCGGTGAATGTTTTTGAAGGAGGGGTCATCGTTGATTTTATGGAGGATCACGTCCTCGCCGATGCCTTGCATATCTTCCACCCTCCAAGCGAACACATCGCAATTTGCTCTAAGGAACTCAATAAGTATCCTTCTTTCCTCGTCGTGAATTTCCATGCCCAACCTTAATCGTTTGCTCGGGGAAGTGGGGATTGATTACCACCTCCTCGAGCTCGTCGTTAGGTTGAAGGTCGCTGATTTCACGATTGTGCAGTGGAGTCAATGACAATAGTTGGGGGTTGACCTCGAGCTTCGGCCGGTGTTGCCATTGAATATACGATTTCACGGTCAATTTCCCCTCTATTCCTCGATCAATATATCCTCCTCAACAGGCAGCCAATCGCTTTGATTTTCGCTCATTTTGAGCTCCACCTTGTGGAATGGAAAGAAAGCATGCCAATTGGTACGGGTGGCGGCGGGAGTGCAAGGGCTTTCCCCTTCTTTGACTTGTCCTCGCCCTTTCCCTCTATATTTTTGTCCTCGCCATCTATCTGCGGGCGTGATGTCTCGGCCTTTCTCGTTCTTTCCTTTTTTCCTCCAAAGGTGCTCGGAGGAATCTCCCTGGCCGGTTCTTGATGGTAGCAACCCCGCCCGGGTGTTAAATTTCACCCTTTGGTGGGGACGGACGCAACTATTCCCAATTCGGCTCGAGCAAGCTACGCCGAGAATGGCATTGTATTGGGAAGGAAGATCGACCACCATGAAAGTTATCTTGGCCGTCTTCTCGCATGGGTTTTTCTCCAATAGCTACGTCAAACACAATCGTCCCCTTTACCCTTACAGGCGTGGTTTGTGAAGCCTTCGAGCATACCCGCATATGGAGTGAGATGTGCTTCCGTCATTCTCATTCCGATCAAAGTATGGTAGTAAAGTATGTCGCGGGCGGCTCCAAAGATCTACCAACACACGGCCTATGTTTGCCCGGTTGATTCTCATTCCGAGGGTGAGTGGCCGTGTGGAATGAAAAAGGGTGGAGGCAAGTTCACTCCTTTTGAACCCAATTTCAAGCTCTTCCTCCGGGGCCGTGGCGGGGATGGAGAAAACCTTCTCTAATGTCCGAATTTGGAGAGACAATCGCGCCTACTAGTGGGAGGTTCCTCCCCAATGAAGTTAATGTCATAGTCCCCAAAATCGTCATCATTATTATCTCTTTCATTCCCGTCTCGGTCCCCGCGTGTGTCGTGCCCGCCGCCGATCATTGTTATTGGGGGCGATTGTTTCCCTTAACCCACTCGGGTTAGCTCCCCGTTATTAATTTTCTGCTGGATTACTCGCTTCACTGGAAACAATCCTCGATTCCGTGCTCCGTGGTCGTTGTGAAACTCACGTAATTTAAGTCTACTCCTCTCATTTGGCTTTCGAAGCATGGGGGAGGAGGAGGAAAGTCTCGAGGTTCTCATGATCACCACCCTTGGGTCGGTGAGCTCTGAACTGTTTCGGCCACGGCCTTTTTGAGCCTTTCGATCCCGGCCTCTGTTTTGCCCCGATTATTGGCATGTGCGGGCTGCAGGGTGGTCTCCTGGACTTGGCTTATCCTTTCTTTCGCGTAAGCTCGTGGAGCGGGCACACTAGGCTCTTCGGCGGAGGCAATGGCCGAGGCCCTTTCATACATTTCCTCCATCGATTTAGGTTTGCTTTGGAGGCAAAATTCATTTTGAGGAAGGAGTTACCGAGGCCGCCCTCAAAACATAGTCTCGATATCCCCCTCGTCCAGTCCACAATCTCCTCGCTCACCTTCCCGAACCGGGATATATAATCTTTTGTAGGCTCATTTGGTGCCTCGCTTGACACGGACAAGATCTGTCTTTGGTCTAGCGGGCACACTCGCTCCGGCAAAGGCATTGAGGAAGAGGACTCGAACCGACCGAATGACCGGATACACCGGGGCTTGAGGGCTAGCATCCAAGATAGGGCCTTGCCGGTGAAGGTTGCAGCCAAAGCTTTGCACATCACCGACTCATCCGCGGAGAATAAAGCCATCTCGGCCCTCAAATCTTCCCATATGACTCTTGGCATTTTTGGATCCGTCATAGGTGTCCATCTCGGGGGGGGTTTGCCTCTTCGGATCGGGTGCCCGCGCAATTTTATCGTCGAAGGCGTCCATAGTGCGGCCACACTTCGGGGCGCCTTTCCGATGGGTTTCCCACATCTTCGCATGAATTCCACAAACTCGGGGTTCGATCATCAACCTTTTGCTTTTTAGCTCGTGGAGCCACGGCCTTCTCCTTGGCCGGAGCCAAGGGTCTCGGCTTTGGACTTCGCACGGCGATTTGATCGTGCCTCTTCCCCTTTCCTCGCTATCATCTACATGCACCACGCTCCGTCTCGGCCGCCTGTCCGCGCTCAAGGGCCGGGTCAACCCTGCTTGCCCCTACGGCTTGACTAGCAAGCGAGTGTGCGGGAGCTCGTTGGGAGAACCTTTGTGACCCTGAGGGAACTGTAGCCCTCCATTGGCCTCTATTTCAAATATTTCCATCTCCGCGTCGTTGATGGCCATGGCCTCCGCGACCGCTTTGGATTTGGAGGCTAGGATTTCCTTCCTTCTCAGGATCTGTTCTGGGGAAAGTGGGGTGGTCAGATTGGTGTTTTTTATGCGAGCTTGGGGAGTTTTTGGGCTAGTGTTTAGTAGGGCTTGGGCTTTCTCAGCACGTGCTTCCTCGGTTAACCGGTGGAGAACTCGTTGAGCGGGGGATCTTTAAGGCTGAGAATGGGCCCCCATTCTCGTTGAAGACAGAGTTGGTTTGCCTTTCCCTATTGTTGTTGGAGGGTTCGGCTTGGTTCTCCTCCTCTATGGTTAAATGACCAAAGCATTTTTCGAATTTGAGACATGTCTCGTAATGGTGAAAATAAGCGAAAAGAAGTGTCTTTTGACAAAAGAGGGTTGTTTAGACTACAAGGTGTGTCTGAAAACAAAAGTTTTAAATGGGAAAAACTTAGTGATGTAAAATAGAAGAGCCTTTCGGCACTGAATTTGTTTAGGACACGTGAGGTGCCTTGAAAACAAAGGATTTTTAACGAGAAACGAAAGAAAGTCTGCTTCCCGGCAATGGAACCACTGATGACGCCACAGCTTTTCGGGGTCAGGAGCGGTTCAAGGATATCTGGCTAGGATATATTTGGTGGTTTTGTGTACCTAGATCACAACACAAACAAGCACCGTTAAGGTCAAAGTTGGATGTTACTCCAACTCAGGCCCTCGGGTGTGAGAGTAAGAATACTGAGTAATAAGGCTTTGAATACCTTTGGAGTGTGTGTGTGTTTAGGTTTAGAGAGTAAAAGAGCTTACTCAATTGTATATGGAACTTACCTTGCCCAAGGGGGTAAAGGCCTTCTATTTATAGGCAATGCAATGGTGCTTGTTGAGGTAAGCAATGAGATCAGCCCTAGGGGGCACTTTGGTATTTGACCAGCTACACGTGTCCGCAGCCTAATTGGTCTGTCGGGGAGGGAACATTGACTGTCTGTGGGACATGGGCCGAAAGGGACATGAGCCGTGTAGCCGGCTTATTGCATTAAATGGAATAGTAGGCGCCGGACTGAGCCGCATTGAATGCGTGATGGGAGCCGGCAAGTGGCCCGTCGTCGAGCGCAAGCTAACTTGCTCAATAAGGCTTGACATTTAACCGGGAAGCAGCCTGTGCCCGCGGTCAACGTTGTGCCCGCGGTCAAAGATATATGACGCGAGCACGGTTGATGCGGGCATGACTCATGCGGGCATAGATCCAGCGAGCAGGGTTCCAAGGGTCCTCGACGGGGACGAACCGAGGAGGGACACGGTCTTGACCACAAGGGCCTATTTGTCCGCGGTCTTCCCTCCAGCGGTCTAGGAACTGCCACGTCACTGGTTCCTTGGACTAGACCGAGCGCGGGCCCGGTCCAATAGATCCGGGCTCATCAGTTATGAAAAAAACATAGATAGGGTTTTCAACTTCCCCCAATCAATAATATTTAAATAACTTTATGATTTTCCTATTAATCCATGTATTCCTTCTCTTAACAATCAATCTATAGTATAAAAGAGGGTTGTCCACCTCACCCAAATGAACAGTTCTATGAACAGTTCTGCCTGGAGAAATTCCCATTTTGCCCTCACTATTTTGTCCATTTCCTATTTTGCCCTTAAAAAAAAATTAAATTAAAAAAAAATTAAAAAAAAAAAAAACCGTGGCCTTGGACACGGGCATGAACTAGTTCTATATACCTCAGAAACGAAAAGGATAATTATTGAATATGATCAATGAGTGTTAAATTTATTATATATATAAATTACAAAACAACGTAGTTTTGAAAGAGACGGGCCGGGCCGGGCCCTAACGGTCTGTAGAATAATAAGAGCCCGATCTTAGCCCGAGCCCGCGGGCCTTCAAGCTGTCAAGCCCAGCAGGGTTGAAAACATTGCGGGCGAGGGCCTTGTGGGCCGAGTTTTTGTGGGCCGATGGGCGAGTTTGCACACCCCTAATAAATCCTATAAATCTTGACATGATTATCTCGTGATGTCATGTCATTATTTTCATGTTGCAGCACAACAACGGTTCCATATACTATACTTCCTCCATTTCATTTAAAAAGGTATAAAGTTGATTTTTCTCGGGAATTAAGGAAAGTATATAGTGTAGTAAGTGTTGTGAGTATGAAAAGTGATGTAAGAAAGAGAAAGTGGGGTAGAGAATAATTAATGGATAGTTATTGTGAATATGACAAGTGTGTCCCCAAATTAAAGAAGTATTAAAAAATTCAGTTTTGAAAGTGTCTTTTTAAATGGGACATTCAAAATGGAAATTTGTGTCTTTCGAATGAAATAAAGGTAGTAATGTTTATAAAGTTTGAAGAACTCAAATTTTATTTCTATTTATGAATGATGTAACAATGGGAAGAAGAGAATAAGAGTCAACGAATTTCACGATCAATTCAATTAAATTTTGATTATAATTTTATGAAAACTAATTATTTATATTAAATTTTGATTACAATTTTATGAAAATTAGTTATTTATATAGGACAAATTGAAATTTGATAACCTGAGTTTTACACACAATTGCAACACCATAGCTATGTTTTGAAACGTGACAATAGATTGCTAAGTTTGTCATTTTATTGCAATTTGATATAAAAACTAAAGAACTGTTAAATTTTAGACGAAATTGAACACACATGCACAACACGCGACTTTTTAAGGGATACTTTTGTCATTTTGTAGGAAAATAATATACTAAATTAATTATAAACCCCGTCTTCTTTTACATTCACCTCTCCCAACTCCCACCCTACGGCCACCTTCCCCATTTCAACCCACCGCTCCCCATCCACTTCACTCTTCCCCATCTTTTCCCCACCACCCACATCCTTATATCTTCCAGATCTGGCGCCGACGCAAGGACCCATTTTTCATGCCCACCCAACAAGCCCTCCATCACCTTGCTACTGTTACAAGGGTGCTACAATTACAGAAAAATGTAAATAAAATACTATTAACAAAAACTGAAAATACAAAGGATAAGTTGTTGAAATTTGAAGCACGAGCCCAATGAAACCACTGTCTCCTTAAGACATATTTGACCCCTCACCGAGTGTGCTTGAGTTTGCTTGGATCGCTTGTCTCCCAGGATAGAACGTGCAGATCGGGGGCACATTGCATCTAAAGTTCTCGGCGAGTTGAATCGTGCTTGGACTAAATCACCTCTTCTTATATAATGCAAACTAAGAAGCCAAAGGATGAAGCAACAAGATGCAACAAGAGAAAATGGAAAAGGATTGCAGGAGAAAGTGTTTGTTTTCTACTGTGGTTTTTCTCAAGTGTTCTACCAAGTGTTCTCTAATTGTTGTTGACAAACAAAAATTTAAACAATTTCAAAAACCAAGATTAAAACTGAAAATATTGTGTTAATTATGTAATAAACAACATTATTATGAAATTAAACAATCATTAAAAAAAATATTAGCCATAATGATTTTTCGTTTCAGTTTTCCACATTTAATACTTGGTTGTAAAATGTCTGCTCGGGACCTGCTCGGGCGAGTCTTATACCTTGCTCGGCCGAGCAAGGCTTTGCCCAGATATGCTCGACCGAGCAAGGCATATTCCTTGGCCGAGCATGGCTTTCCAGAAACTTTGGACTTTCTGTCATGCTCGCTTCTGGCCGAGTTAACAACCCGCTCTACGAGCACCTCAGTAAAATTCAAAGCCATTTTTGATTTACAAAATCAAAATTTATTAGCAACAAGTGGGCCAAATCCTTTGAGCATTTATATTTAATTCATCAAAAACCCATTTTGGACAAATAAATATTTTATTTCACAAATACTAAACCACTTAAGTAATTTGACAAAATTACCCTTTAGAAATTAATCCATTAATTTCCTTCAAACACACTATTTTTCCAACAATCCCCCACATGTAGGAAATTCATGAGGATAGGTGATAAAGTCCGGCAGTCGAAAACCTGCATAGGATAGGTAGGGGTTTGC
This sequence comes from Adenophora triphylla var. japonica, assembly GCA_022495995.1. Taxonomy (NCBI): domain Eukaryota; kingdom Viridiplantae; phylum Streptophyta; class Magnoliopsida; order Asterales; family Campanulaceae; genus Adenophora; species Adenophora triphylla. The sequence continues at coordinate 1,845 of JAFEMH010008013.1, read as the reverse complement.
CTTTTGAACCTTCCCTTGTAAAAGCATATTTACTCTACTCGCTAATCAGTAAACGCGATGTTCTTGAACTGCTAGATTTTTGTGTAGCCGATCATATACTTTACACATGTATCTCCCTAACACAATTCAGCTCTCATAGTTGTGTCCATTAATGGCCCTGGATCACAATGTCTGGTTCTGTGAGAAGGTCTAAGAATTGAGCCTCACACAATTCTCCTCGAAGAGGCCTCTACTTCTTTCTCACATAGGTGATTCTTTTAAGTAACCCATTTTACTTCACATAAGAATCATTAAAAGCCATAGGCTTAACCTCATTCATCTCGAGATGTCACTTTAAGGAATGAGTATAGGGTTGACCCCCACAGTGACGCTACAAGTCTTTTAACAGTTAGGTTGTCCCTTTGAACCTAGATCTTGGGATCTCCAGTCATCTAGGTTGGGTTTTCTGCTGTGTTTAACTTCTCAAGAGGCTTTAATCCCATTCCCAATGTCAACCTTGCAACTATCTCTTTACTTAATCCTTTGGTTAGCTGATCCGCCAAATTATCTTTTGACCTTACATAGTCAATAGATATGGTGCCAGTTGCAAGTAGTTGTTTAATGGTATTATGTCTTCGACGTATATGTCTAGACTTACCATTATACATATGACTTTGTGCCCTACCAATCGCAGATTGGCTATCGCAATGTATACTAATTGCGGGCACGGGCTTTTATAATCTTGGAATGTCTTCTAGAAATTGGCATAGCCATTTGGCTTCTTCACCACATTTATCTAATGCTATAAACTCAGATTCCATGATTGATCTGGCTATAACAGTTTGCTTAGAAGATTTCCATGATATAGCTGCACTTGCTAATGTGAATAAATATCCACTTGTAGACCTTGAGTCTTTGATATCTAATATCCAATTAGCATCACTATATCCTTCTATCACAGCTGGATGTCTAGTGTAATGTAATCCAAAATCACGAGTATATCTTAAGTACCTTAGTACTCTTACTATACCCTTCCAATGATTTGTTCCAGGATTACTTGTATATCAGCTTAACTTGCTAAAGGTATAAGCAATATCCGGCCTAGTACAACTCATCAAGTACATTAGACTTCCGATGATTCTCGAATACTCTAATTGAGACACCGGTTCATCGCTATTCTTTGAAAGATGAAGATTTGGGTCAATTGGAGTACTCGCTATTCCATTGTCATCCTTGCTAAATTTTTCAAGAATTTTATCCACATAATGAGATTGACTTAACACAAGTCCATTGGATATTATAGAAATATTAACTCTAAGGATTACGTCCGCAAGTCCCATATCTTTCATGTCAAACTTCGAATTCAACATGTCTTTCGTGGATTTAATCATCTTATCACAACTCCCTATGATAAGCATATCGTCTACATAAAGACACAAAATGACATAACCATTTTCCGTGGTTTTAGTGTAGACACATTTGTCACTCATTTATTTTAAATCCACTGTGCATCATAGCATTAACAAATTTGATGCCACTTTGTTTTGGTGCTTCGTTTCAAGCCATATATTGACTTTACTAATTTACACTCCTTCTTTTCTTGTCCACGCGCAACAAACCCCTCGTGTTGTTCCATGTAAATCTCCTCTTCTAAATCTCCATTTAGAAAGGCCGTTTTTACATCCATTTGATGTATTTCAAGATTTCTCAATGCAAAGAATTGCAAGTACAACTCTTATTGACGTTATTCTCGTGACGGGAGAATACATATCAAAATAGTCTAGGCCTTCTTTCCTGTCTCAGAATCTTTAATTACAAGTCGGGCCTTATACTTATCAATTGTTCCATCCGCCTTTCATTTTTCTT
>JAFEMH010008012.1:0-67518 GCA_022495995.1 Adenophora triphylla var. japonica | reverse complement strand
CCTACCACCAAGGCCTCATACTCGCCCGGGTTGTTCACACCGAGAACTCAACCCGAACACCTTCTCATACTTACACTCCTAATCGTGATACCAAAATTATTCCCGCACCTCCCCTATCCTTTTCAAGTAACGAACCCATCCACATGCACAACCCAACACTCCGCCAAATTCCTCTCCTTCTCCTCAATCAAACTAGGCACCGCTCGCTTCGCCGCCTTTCTCTTCCCCGACATTTCCTCAACCAATTCCGCCTCGAGACTGGGTAAATGAAGTTTCAACAATAATGAAAGTCAGCCATACGCTCGCCTTTATCGCTTCTGGGCGGATTCATATTCTGATATTCAAACTCTCGGCTCATCATTGACCACTTCTACAAGTCTTCCGCACGAATCAGCCGCTGCAAAAATCTTTCTCTAAAGGGCCAGTCATCGTAACAAAACAACACCGTTGAATGGGCGACAAAATAAGCCCTCAACTTTCGGCCACCACCAGCGTAAGCCAACATTTCGACATTAAAATATCTCTGACTCAATCTCGCCGAGCCTTGAAAACATAATAAATCGGCCTTGAATACTTCCATCCTCCTCACTAAAAAGTAAGCTGGGCTGCAACTGCATAGTCTGAAGCCGCCAAATACACAAACAATTCCTCCTCTTCGACTGGGCTACACAACAATGGTGGTTTCCCCAAATAAGTCTTCATTTCTTCAAATGCCACTCTGCATTCTTCATCCCACTCAAACTTTTTCCCACCTTTCAACACCTTAAAAAAGGGTTAGAATCTTTCCACAGATCTAGAGATAAACCGCCCCAATACAATTATCCTCCCATTCAGCCGCTGGATCTCGCGGATAGATGTTGGTGGCGACAGATCCAGCAAAGCCTGAATTTTCTCTGGGTTGGCTTCAATCCCGCGCCTGTTAACCAAAAACCCCAAAAACTTTCCCGCCGTGACACCAAAAGTTTACTTACTAGGATTCAACTTCATTGAATTTCGCTTCAAATTTTCAAAAGTTTCGGCGAGATCTAGCAAATGATTATTCTCCTTAGTCTTAATCACCATGTCATCAATATACGCTTCAATATTACGCCCAATCTGTGACTTAAACACCTCATTTACCATTCGTTGATATGTCGCTCCAGCATTCTTCAATTCGAATGGCATCATCTTATAACAAAAATTTCCCTTTGGGGTCCTGAATGCAGTCTTCGCCCTATCCTCCTCGGCCATTTTGATCTGATGGTACCCAGAATAAGCATCAATGAAACTGAAGACCTTGTGGCCGGCAATAGAATCAACCAATTTATAAATCTTTGGCAAAGGGAAGCAATCATTGGGGCACGCTGTATTCAAAGCAGTAAAATCTATACACATTCTCCATTTCTTGTTAGACTTTAAAACCATCAATGGACAGGCCAAACAATGGGGTATTGAATCTTCTCTATTATTCCCGCCTTTAATAGTTTGTCAACCTCCTCCAAAACTATAACCTCCTTCTCAGGCGACAAATGCCTTACTTTCTACTTGAACGGCTCCATATTAGGATCACCATTTAAACAGTACATAGCCACATTCTCGTCAATACCCCTCATATCTTCAGGCCGCCAAGCAAATACATCCAAATTTTCCTTCAAAAACTTCAATCAAGCTTTCCCGCTCATCTCGCGACAATTGTTTACCAATCTTGATCTTCTGCTCTGGAAAATAAGCATTGATTTCTACTTCCTCCAACTCTTCTCCCGCCTAAATGTCAGGCTCATCCCGCACTTGTAAAGTTTCAACCTCCATTCTCTTCCTTTTCTTTCCTTGGGCGACAATAGCCTTCCTGGGATCAGCTAAAACGTTCTCAGTAGGCCGCCCTTCCACATCTTCCACCTCAATTGTTTCACACTCTTCATCAGACTCATCATCAATTTGTTCATCAATTTCTTCAATCCTTGGCTCTGCCATAGGCACAAACCACACAACCCTCGCATAGCTTAAATTCTGGGCCATACTCACAACTTCCACTGCAAAACTGTTCTCGCCGTCAACATCCCGCTCAGCCACCTCAGGCTCGGGTTCCCGCATCTCTGCCACATCAACTTCCTGCTCAGGAGAATTATCCTCAGGTTCTCGCAACTCAACCACTTCATTTCTAGGTTCTCGCACAACAACCATACTAGATTCTCGCACATTCAACTCCTTCACTTCTTGCATCTCCCCAACTTCAACTGTCATCACCTCTGGAATTTCCTTGGCCACTGCAACTACCATAGCTGTCCCATTCATCATAATATCCGTCACTATCCAATCAGACTCATCATCCACAACCTCCACAATTTCAACCACATTTATCCTCAATGGGCGAGAATCAGACTTGGTAGTCATTGAGCTCGTGCTTTCCACCTTTGCCTTTTACATCTCTTTCTTTTTTCTTATTACTGTGATCACCTCGCTCTTCAAACAGCCTATCCCATTGGGAGTAGGAAATTTCACCCTTTGGTGGGGAATTGACAGAACCATTTCAAAGCTCAACATAAAAGGAATTCCCACTATAGCATTGTAAGGGGAAACAAGGTCAATCACCATGAATTCAATGTTCTCACTTCTCGCCAACCTCCCTTCACCAATCTCCATATCCAACATAACCGTCCCCTTCACCTTAACTGAATGGTTGGTAAAACCTTCCAAATATCCCTTATAGGGCACCAAATTAGCCTCCGTGTAGTTCATCCTTTTAAAAGCATCATAATACAACACATTCCTGCTTGCCCCCGAATCCATGACTCGTTGCACTATATTGTTGCCTGGATACATCGTGATAATTATGGGCTGATTCCCGTGACTCTTGGTGACAGCCAATTCTCGCCGGGAAAAGCTGATCACTCTATCTTCGCTGGCGGGATACTGGGGAACGTCAAAAGTATGGGACAAAGTCATGATTTCGTTATTCAGTTGGGCCATACTGGGCAACGGGTCATGAATTACATTAACCATATTTCTCTCCGGCCTTCTCTGATCATCCCGCCCAACATTTTCCTCCAAATATTCCTTCAAATCATCCCTATCAATATTCATCTGAATCACTCGCCTCAAATTGTAACAATCATCTGTTTTATGCCCTCTATCTTTATGATAATCACAATAACTGCTTTTGTCCATAGCTCCCGAAGTTCCTTCCTTGATGGCAAACGGCTCAGGTAGATTCACCCTTTTCAAAATCTCGCTAATTGGGGTGTTCAATCTACTGTACTTGATAATTCTCCTTGGCTGATCACTTTGGCCACCACCACGGCCACCCCCACGGCCCCCACTACCACCTGCCTGACCTCCGCCCCAGTTGCCGCCAGCTCCCCCTCTATCATCTCGCACCACCTCAACCCTGTCCTTCACAACTTTCTTCGCCGATGAACTTGACGCATGAGCCACTTTAACATCCTGATCTTTTGCACCGCCACAAAATCCTCTAACTCTTTCATACAACTCCCCAGTTGTTTGCGGAAATCTCATGCCCAACTCTTGCTTAAAAGCACATGGCAAAGATACCGGCATTGTATAACATGATTATCTCGGCCCTGGTCAATATCGTAAATTTGGTTTGCAACGCTCATGAACTTGTCCGTAAAGCTTGCAATCCCTCTCCCTCTTTCTGTTTAAGGTGCGCGACTCTTGCTTCTTGACCGGCCGCACCCCGACGCTTTATACACCGAATCTCGCCAAGAATTTCGCCTTAAAATCTGGTAACCGATTATCACTCAGGCTAAGCCAAAACCATTCCAAAGCATGATCATCCAAGTGTGCTTACCAAGGCTTTACACAACACCGCTTCATTTTCGGTCAACAAAGACATTTGTCGCCTCAAACCCGCCTACACGGGTTATCGCCCTAGAATTCCCAGAGTAACTTGACAGATTATGCATGTGAAAACTTGGATCTGGGGCAACACTCTTAATGCACGTCGTAAATGGGGCCAAAAAGGAACTCTTCTCTTCCACCTTCTTAGTTCTCGCCTCTAACTCTCTAATCTTTTTGGCCATTTCCGCCATCTCATTCTTCCATTTCTCTTCCTCATCCTTCTTAATCTTCTCGGCCTCAGCAGCCTTAGCCAACTCCGCGGCTTTCAAAGCTTCAGTAATTTTTTCGGCCTCTACCGCTTTCTCCGCCTCCTTTTTCCCCTTTTCATACTCTCTATCCTTCCTTTCTTGTCGCCTCCGATCCCTATCCCGCGGTGACTCTCATCATGATGCTTCCTTTTAGAATGTCACGACTGATGTGACCTCTCCTCAGAATACTTGGACCGACTGGGCCTGTAACTCTTGTCCAACGTTGATCCACTGCCTGACTCATCACTTTCATACTCAAAGAAATAAGATTGCTCCCTGGAGTTGCCAGATTTATGATATATCTTCTTCCTCTTTCTTCCCTTTTCTAAGTCATCAGGCTTCCTCTTAGCAACAGCCCCTTCTGATCTCCTTTACCATGATATCGCCTGTGCTCCTTAACCTTTTCCTTAGGCGGCGACATGTCCCTCGCTCGCCTTGGCTCCTTGGCCATACTTACACTAGCTTCTCGCTCCCCATCTGGGCCCTTTCCCGCTTCCCCAGCTAACAACTCCTGTGGAATATGGGAAGGCTCCATATCCATTTCCCTTAACTTCTGATTATTAGCGAGAACTCGCAACAACAATTCATTGTCCGCCCTCAACCTATCCGTCTTCGCCATTGCCTCGTCCCTCTTGGATGGGGCGGGAATTTGCCCTTCGGCCACTGCCTTGGCCTTATCAGCCCTCAACTTAGAATCCCGTTCTCTAGCTCGCCTGACGCTAGAGTCTCTCTGAGAAGTATGCACCTCCATGTCCCTTTCAGACCCCCCGCCTCCGCGAACCTCCTTAGGATTAGGGGTCGCCAACGTCAAATATTGAGCAGCTTTTGAATGTGTTGCTTTATCTTGACCCATTTAAACAACTTTTTGCACTTATACACAAATATTCCAACCAATAACACTTTTTAACCACTAGAAAAAGGACCGACAACTTCAACCAACACCTTCGACAGAAATCCCCTTTACACGAATCACAACCACCGTAAACTTTAACAATGTACCAATAAACTTACACTACCGTAAAAACACACCACCGATGACTACGATTTACCGTACGCGTGTCTTCTAACTTTCTCGGGACAAGAACAAGAACAATAAGTTGCACCACCTTTCAAACTCACTACCAACAACCACCAAACTCCACCAGACCAAACAAGGAAGAACGATCAGTCCCGACAACGGAACCAACTGATGCTACACATCCTAATGTGTTGCACAGGGATCGAAACTAAACAGCAATAATGGATACTCTGGCTACTCTTCTTCGTATGATCGAACCGTCACCTACACATAAGCAAACGCGTGAACTAAGCCGGAGGTGGCTCCGGCAAAACCCCTCCGGCGTGAGAATAAGTGACTGATAGTAAGGTGGTTAACAATGGAAACTTAGAGAGAGAAAGAGAGTGAAAAGACTTACAAATCATGTTCTCCAAGTTTTATATACTACTACGCAAGATGCGGCTCCGCATACACGCTGCACACGTGTCAATCATCCCTTAAGGGTGACAACCATCCCCAAATTAGTGGGAAATCACTATTCACCTTGTCAAATCACCTTGTTTTGACGATTGTAGTGGGGTACATTCGTGTCAGCACGTCAATCATTCACACTTACCAGTCACCATTGTTGCCCCGCGACAACCCAATGGGAAGGAACAACACACATATTGTCGCCGATTCCCATCTTCTAGTCTCACTATGCTTGTCGTTTATTAGTTCTACTAAAACATGCCGCTTACTGCCAACTTGTACTTCTCGCATACTACTTATTCTCACGCCTCGACCTATTCTTGTCGCCAACATACTTGACGCCTATTAACGACGGGTTACCTTTACTACACATTTTATACGCGCCTGTCCACTTGACCTACAGCCGGGCCTACGCCCACTTCGTCACATTGGGCCTAATGTACTGTTCAGGCTCAAATCTATATTTCGCAATCACATCACTAACCTTAAATTTGTACTCCGTACGATGTAATCGAATGTACCTAATTTTTTTCTTGTCGATTGGGCGGTTGATTTGTCACTATTGCCGTCAATGAAATGTGGACCTCATATTAATTGTTTGGTCCAAAATTTGTGACCAATAAGACAAGATTTAAAACTTGTGCTCACGAGCTATCACATCCCCACATAAATCTTCAGTTGAGCCAAAACTGGAATAGGCAACTTACCTGGGTAAGAGGGCATCTTGGTATGAGGTTGGTGAAATCAAAATTTTCATTTATATTACATAGGGAAATGGAACCGCTTCACCATTTGTTTGCAGCTACGAGCGGCCAAGTTTCAACAAAATATTATCATGCGTCATAATATTAAAATGTAAGACAAGTGGTATAGTAAATAATAAGTATTTATTTTATTTTATAACAAATTTAATACAAGAAAAAATGTTTATTAAGGAAAATTACAATATGGACTATACTCTATATATTGATGCCACTTTGTACCTATATTTCTTGCAATACTCTCTCTCTCTCTCTCTCTCTCTCTCTCTCTCTCAAATGGCAGAAGCAACTGATACAAAATGGGAAGGCAAAGTAAGTGCCAAAGTGAGAGGTACACCAGAACAAGTATGGCCATTTGTGGAGGATTTTTGCAACTTGCACAAATGGCTTCCAGCCATTGGTACATGCTACAAAGTTGAAGGAGAAGATGGAAAGCCGGGCCTAATCCGCTACTGCAGAGTTGTCCAATCCGAAGATTGGACACATGAAAAGCTCTTATCTATCGATCCAATCGAACGGTCTATAAGCTACGAGGTTGTTAAAAGTAATGTCGGCTTCCACTCATATGTTGCCACGTGGAAAGTAATTCCGATTGGTGGGGACGAGGATTACGGGTGCGAGGTTGAGTGGTCGTTTGTTGCCGGTCCGATTGATGGATGGAAGTTTGAGGATTTTATGGGATTTGTTGAATTAGGGATTCAGGGTGTTGCTGAAAGAATGAACCAAGCATTAGAATCCACAGATTGATTTTATGGTATTTTTGTGTCTTTTATTTTTCCTATATTAATTGTTATAAAAAATGCAATATATGTGCATTTTATAAGTTGATCTGGACAAGATTATGTAATGTACCACTAGAGGGCAGGGCAGGGCAGGGCAGGGCAGGGCTCTTCTTGAATTCTGGGGTGAATTTGTATTTTTCATTCAGAATATGCATAATTATTACTTTCTACTATTAAATATTTCATTCAAAATAAATGTCATTTTTTATATTTTAATAATTAAAAAACAATAGTTATATAAAAATATAGTGAGGAAACTGTCAAATTAATTCGTACTAATTATATACTCCCTCCGTCCCCCACCTAGATGCACACTTTAACTTTTCACGTAAATTAAGGAGAAAGTATTATATTGAAAGTGTTGTGAGTGTAAAAATAAAATAGGAGAGAGAATGAGTGGAGGGAATAGTAAATTATAATGGTGTTGTGAGTATTAAAATAATGTATGAGAGAGAATGAGTGGAGGGAATAGTAAAAATTCTTTTCCATTTTAGAAAATGTACACGTAGGTTTGGGACGCCCAAAATGGAAAGTCTGCACTTAGGTTGGGGACGGAGGGAGTATCTTTTATTCACTCAGGGCCGGTGAATGGGGTGTGCAAAAGGTTCCACTGCACAGGACCCATTTTTTTCTAGGGCCCATATTTTCCCCCCACCCCAATACATTATACATAGCCCAATATGAAAACCTTTTTTTTTTTTTTTTTTGATACTGGTGCTTAACCATGACCATCCGGCAGAATGGGCCGTAAGATATGGCGGAGGTAAATCGCGGGATGACTTACGCAGCCTGGGGTGGCAAAGACTTATACTCAGAGCTGAGGAGCCCTCCTGCAAGCGCATTTACATCACTCTTACATCACCAAATGGCCGCCCACTCAAGCCTTCGCCAAAGAGGCATTTACATCACTCTTACAACACCAATGGCTGCCCACCAGACTGCTGCAAGATTTAACTCTCACACCGAGGGTGCAGCCCAGTAATGCCGCTCCTTAATCGCACGGATGTACTCAGAGGCTCCTAAGGACCCTGAAACCAAGGTAGGAAATTAAGCCCCAAGAATCCCCTTGGGGAGACTCGAACCGGCGACCTCCCATTCGGGAAGCCACTTTCGTACCACTGGGCCAAGGCCCGTTAGGTGCCCAATATGAAAACCTTAACACCATTAGAAGTAGAGAAGAAGACACGCAGCCAGCAACGCTGCTGAAAAAAAAAAGAGGAAGATTCGTGGCTCAGAAATTACGCAAAAAGATCAAACGACAACTCGAAAATCGCGGCGTGATTGAATTGAAGAGGTGACGGCGATTGGAAAACAATGGTAAAATTCAATAATCTCGAAATTACTCATAATCTTAATTTAGGGAAATCACTTTTCTTCCTTTCTTCTCCGATCAATTTCTTTTCTTCTCCGATCAATTTCTTCTGTGCAATAGTCAATTGTGCAATTCCCGTTGACGTTTACATGTCTGATGTCACCCATTTCATTGTTCATCAGTTCATGTAGGCTATGTGTTTGTTAAAATGCTTGTGAGAGACTGAAGACATTGTAGCCTTGCCACCTTGCCGTTGCCGCCTTGTGGCATGTGGGTCAGTCAGTGGGTGTGTTTGACAGTTTGAGCTTCGGCCCTCATTCTCTCCCTAGAAAGTCAAAGAAGTCTTTCAGGTTTTTCGTTCCTTTTATTTGCACTTTAATATTATTATTAAAAGTGTTACATTTTTATTTATTTTTTGTATTTTTAACTATGCCTCCTAAGATTAAAAAACAAGAATCTGGTCAAGAAAAGCGTAAGAAAAGAATTGATTGATGATTTTGCTTCAAAGAGTGCCCGAAGGATGTCTTTTTTTAAATAAAATATTTAAGTTGTGTATTTATATATATTAAGGGCCCATTATTTATATTAGCACAGGGCTTCAAAAATTATTGGGACGGGCCTGTATTCACTACTTCACTAAGTAAACAATTAATAGAAGATAACAAGTTCCAATATATATAAAGAATAGTGGAAGCCCCCCGGGCACAGCCGAATGGTAAAGGAAGCAACATTGTTGGGCTTGCAATCTCGGCATGGGGAGTTCGAATCTTGGCAGGAGCAGCCAATTAAATTGGTGATGTAAGAGTGATATAAACGCCATGAAGGAGAGCTCCGCTTAGGCCGGGAGTAGGCCGAATGGGTGGTGGTTCGGGACATAGTCCCAAGAAAAGTGAAAAATCGGATATCAAAAAAAAAAAAAAAAAATAATAGTGGAATTTGAATGCTTCTAAAGTTCTAATCATACTAAAAAATGATAATTATTTTAGATCAAAGTCCACCTGTCCCATTTCGAAAGTCCAAGTCCGCCCGTTTTGTCCGAATTTGAAGATCCACAGGCCAAACGGGTTTCCTATTTTTTTTTTTTTTTAAATCAGAAAAAAATCAGATTTTTTTCGAAAATTATGGTAAAAATAAAAAGTAATTTAGTATTTAATAAGATATTTTTTAAAAATATAAAATCACTTAGACATAAGAAAATTAGTTGTTTTATATATAAAAAAAGTAGAAAAAAACTAAACAAATGAAAGTATACAAAATAAAAGAGGGACGGACTACCCTTTATTTTTAATTTATTTTTTAAATTTTTTATTGACTAGGAAATAATATTTTAGACTTTTTTTATTACTGATAGTTTTTTACAAAAAGGTATATAAAAAAGATAAAAAAAAAAAACTAAATAAATGAAAGTATATAAAATAATAGAGGGACGGACTACCCTTTATTTTTATTTTATTTTTTTAATTTTTTATTGACTAGAAAATAATATTTTAGATTTTGTATTACTGATATTTTTTACAAAAAGGTATATAAAAAAAGATACAAAAAAAACTAAACAAATGAAAGTATATAAAAGAAAAGATGGACGGACTACCATTTATTTATTTTTATTTTTTATTAATTTTTTATTGACTAGGAAATAATATTTTAGACTTTTTTGTTATTGATATTTTTTACAAAAAGGTATATAAAAAATATAAAAAAAAAAACTAAACAAAGAAATTATATAATGTAATCAATTTAATATTAAAAACTCTATAAATATATATTTCATAATTTTTTGGGGGAAATTTTCATTGTCTTCAAATGATACAATTTAAAATTACATAGTCTTAAAATAAAAAGTCTTCAAATCTTCGAATTAGTATTCAAATCTTCAAATATTCAAAGTAATTATGGTATTCAAATTTAACAAAGTCTTGAAAATAAATGAGTCTTCAAATCTTCAAACTAATTATGGTCTTCAAATATTCAAAGTTTTCAAAAAGCTTTATGTATTCAATATTGTTATTGCTTCAAAGTATTTGAATTTGTTGAATTCTTCTTCTTCTTCTTCTTCTTCTTCTAGTATCCTTCTCGCAAAAACTCCTCGTGAGATTGTCTTCTATGAGGCTTTCATAATCATCATCTTCAAGATCCCGAAATGGGCCTTGTTTTCTCAAATTCGCGTCATCCCAATCCACAAGACAAATCAATCTCTCCATAAGAGTGGGTTTGAGTTGGTTTCGCTTTGACGTCACCACTCTTCTTGCAGCACTAAAGGCAGCCTCCGATGCTACCGTGGACACCAGAGGAATAAGTAAATCACGTGCTATCACCGAAAGAATAGGATAAATATTAGCATGCGATTTCCATCATTGTAAGACATTCAAGTTTTCAAAACTTTCACCATCTAAGGGGTAATATGGGTTTTCAAGGTATTGGTGTAATTCATTTACACCACTTTGAGAACTACTACTGGATGAGGATGAAGTTTTTCCTTTTATCATGAAACCCCATCCTTTTTTTTAACATTTTTTTTGCTCCACTGCCTTTTCTTTCGGATGTTGTGTTTGGTCCATTTAGTGTTCTACAATAGTGGTCGAACAAACGATATATGATTGTGTGAATTTTCCTAAGTTTGCTCTTGGACAAAGTGTTTATGGCATCTGGGTTAAGGTCAGGCCTCGTGTTCTCATAAAATTCATCAAACAAGCCACCTAATGAGGAGAAATTAATCCTAGGATCCATTATGGTCGCTAATTGAGAAACTACGGGAAAATATTCATAATATTTTGTGAATTTACTTTCCATTTGCATAATAGCAACTCCAAACAAGGCATGTGATCTAAATTGCCTAATAACTTCACTTAGGACATTTATTTCACGGCACAAAAGATGGGACGTGGGATAATAACTTTTCGAAAAAATCTTGGTTTTCCTCCACCAAGGTTTAAGTAAATCTAAAAGCTCGGTAGCTATCGATCAATCATACTCACTAATTTGGTAGTCCATTTGATGACTAGAAAAGTATTCCGTGAGGACCACCCTATATTTGACAGCTCTCTTCAACATTTTATATGTTGAGTTCCACTTAATATCCTCGGCCACTTGAGGTTTCTTGTAATTCATGTTATAAGAGGCGCATAAATTGGCATAAATTTTCAAACTTGGGCCGAAATTTTTGATAACATGGGAGGCCGTGTTGATGCTATTGGTGACAGACTTTAGTGAGTGTATTAAATCTTGGACACATAGATTAACAATGTGGCATGCACACCTAACATGAAACAAAGCGCCATCTAGGGGAGGATTAGGAGCTTGCATCAGCATTGTGGCAGTGAGGGTATTGTAAGTCACATTATCAAAGGATATTATTAAAATTTTATTGGTGATAACATACTCACTCAATACATCCTTAATGTGACTTGTACATTGCAAATCGTGAGGGAATAGGGCATTGTTCTAAAGGAAAGCACCCTATTTTGCAACATCCACTCCTCATCAATTCAATGAGCGGTTATACAAGGGCCTTCCATGCATCGGTGGTCAAGTAAACACTACCCTTGAATTTTGGAGGTCGCTCGCTAGTTAAAGTTGACGAGTTTGGAAGAGCCTCTTTATATGCCTAGTAACAGTTTGGCGGCTTATTGGTTGGTATGACGGGTTGAGGCCTCTAGAATAGCGGGTGAGTCTATCATCATCCGCAAGTGAAAGAGGTAATCGACAACTCACTAGTAACATCGTTATTAAATCGACGTCCACTTTTGGGTAAGTGCTACATGGTTTATTTAGTTGCGTTTGCACGTACCATCTATCCCTTTAGCGGCTTCCTTATCATGTTTATCCATGTGCCTCTTTACATGGGAGGTACCATTAACACCCGTCGGGTTTAAAAATTTTGAGCACCTCTTGCATTTGGTCTTTGTTTCACCGTTAATAATTACTAAATCATATAAATGAGCATATTTGGACACTCTAGGTTGTGCCTTTACCTTACATTTACACCACTAGGTGCACTACCCGAGGCAACATCGGTAGTATATGTATACGTGGGTGACTTGTATATCGTCATCCTCATCCCCCTCGCCACCCTCATCTATGTCTTCTATCTGATGATAGGTTCTAGGTGTATAATTTGAGTTGGGCTCATTCATCCAATCTGGGATCGAATCCGGAGTATAGCCGAGAAATGGAGGGGTGTTGATTAGGTTCGAGGATTGATTAATTAGATCAAACATAATTTGATCATTATGATGCAAAAGGAAATTATCTATTGGTCCTAAATTTTGATGGGGTACATTTTGTTGGGTTTGATTTTGTGGGGTTTAATTTTGTGGTGGGGGGTTGGGATATGCAAATATATCATTAACTAGATCTTCCATGATAACTAGCAATATAAATTACCTAGCAATTAAAATTAAAAATGCAACACTTAAAAAAAAAAAAACTTTTTGAATTTTCAAAAATTTATAAGAATTAAATAATTTTGGCAATAATTTACTAACAATAAAATTAAACAATTATAATGTTTTTGTAATTTTTGAAATAAATGTAATTTTTTTTTTGGAATTTTCGAAATTTATGAAGATTAAAAAAAATTAACTACTTAACACATTATTTAACTAATGAGTAAACAATTAAATACTTAAAACAATAAAATTAACTTCAACTCTTACGTTGTAATCAAACATTCGTCTTGAAAATAATTTGATGGTTTGGGTTTGAGAGAATTTTATAATGGATTGAATTTATTTTGTGAGAAAAATGGTAAGACTTTCTCTTTTATTTATACTAATTATAAAATCATTTTGGACCAAATTTACCCCTAAATATGGCTGTTGGGAGGGGGTAAAAATGTCCCAAAAATTTAAAATCTGATAAATGAGCCATTATGTGTAAATTGGATGAAAATACCCCTCAAACGAATTTATTAACAGATATATTTGAGGACATTTTAGATATTTAAAAAAAATAAAAAAATTGAACGGGCGGGCCAAACGGGCCACGGACCCAACAAATCTTCTGATCTGCGGGCCAAAGACCTGTTCGTACGGACATATCCAGTCCAGGCCCGTCCCGTATACAAAACAGGCTGGACGGGCGCGGCCCGAACGGGTGACGGGCCACGAATTGAACGGGCCGCCCACGGACCACGGCTAAAATGGCCATCTCCATGTATAATATTAGATGGAGATGGCCAAACAGGGCAGTCCAGGGCCCAACCCAGCTCCAAAAGCGCCGGTCAAAATGGGCTTAAGGCTTTATCCAATCCGATCTGTCGGTCTTTTGGTTAGGCCCGTTTTGGGCATTTGTTTCATCAAAAATACTATCATGTCCCACAATAAAGTTCTTACTGTGTGCCATTTTATTTTGACTTATTTCAAGTGATTTATGACTTTTGGCTTTAGTTAAATTAAAATTGGAGAGTTTGTTTTTACTTATAATCCATAAGCTTATAAATAAACTACAACAAAGTTATAGCATGAATAAGAAAAATCAAAAAACTTTTCACTGCTTATCTTACTCAATACGTATCGAGTTCAAATACTAATACCTAGACATTTGTTTCAATTCTTTAAATTTATTTTATTTTATTCTCATTTAATATTACAAAAATGAATTATTATTTTTGGGCTCATTTTGATATTATATTTACTTTAAATAAAATAATTATACAAACATAAATAAATTAACAAAAATAAAAAATATATAAATAAAAGTTAATATTTGAATTCAAACTGTATCATTTATTATATTTCATTAAATTTAAGTTTGAGGTGGTCTCCCATGAGAACAAGGGGATCCGTCTCATGCATGAGACGGGTCGACCCATGACCCATGGGGCATGATCCGCCAAGTGGCAGCCTCTTATAGGCCAATTTTTTTATTCGCCAACTCTCACACATTCACAGCTTCTCTCTCTAACTCTCCCTATCTCTCTCTATTCGGAAACTTCCCTCTCTCTCTCCTCTCTCTCACTAAACGCACTTATCAGAGCCCGCCCCTCAGTCGTCTTCTTTCTCACCAATCTCCGGCCAAACCTGCCATTAACCCTCTCTCTCACATCCCAATTAACCGGCAACTTCAACCCCTACCTCACCGAATCTAATTCTCTCCCCAAACCAACCGGCGACCCAAGCTTCCCCGATCCAATCTCTCTCTAACCGAGCTCTTCCTTACCAGAAACCCAACGACCTCCTCCTCACCGGTGGAAGCTCAATCCCCTCTCAATTGCTCATTCACCGGTGCATCCCCTCAACAACGCCGGACACAACCACACACTCATAGGCCCAATTTTTTAATTTAATTTAATTTTTTTTATTTTTTTTGCTATTTGCTTTTTTTTTTTTTTAGTTTTTATATTATTTTTTCGGCTTTTCAGTGGTTTAGAAAAAGTAATAGTTACCATCTCTTAATGTAATGACTGTATACATATAAAGTAACATTGTTCATAAGTAAACGTAATACTTGTTTTAAAAAAACAAAAGCTCTTTTTCACCCATTTTTTCAAATGTAATACAAACTATATGTATTACATTTGAACTGTAATAACTTATGTATATGAATGTAATAGTTTATACAAGTAAATGTAACACTTTGATAGATGAAATTGTAACATATTTCTATAGATAATATAATACTTTTACATGTATCATGATAAATTTGAACTCATTGTAACTTATTGTTTGAAAACATATAGATATCTATACATACGTGTTACAATTATGTACGAATACTATTACATATAAATAACACGTTTGTTACATTTTAGTTATAATAAGTATTACTTTTGCTAAACGAAGAAAACATAAGGAAAAACACTATTACTTTTCTGTATATATGTACTACTTTAATGTATACAAACTATTACTTTATATGCATACAATTATTACATTATGTTATAGTAACTATTACTTTTCACAAACCGAAAAAACAAAATACAAAAATTTAAAATATTTTTTTTTGGCCTATGAGAGGCTGCCACGTGTCAGGGTCAGACCCATGGGTCCTGGAGCAAAAAAAAATTTTTAATTTTTTTTTTTGGCTTAATTGGAAATACAGACCGACATAGTAGTAGTATAATTTGAAACAAGAACGGAACTCAACGTGGTTGGAGCTGGTTCAATCGGCTGGGTCATGGGTCAAAAATGACCCGTCTCATCCATGAGACGTGTCATAGTATTCTCACATAAGTTTTTGTCTTTAAGTTTTCTTATTTGATTAATATTTAATTTCAATACATAAATGTAAATTTATAATTACTATGAATTATTCCTCTTAGCTTCATAGCAATCATTTATATTTATTTATTTGCAAATAATAGTTTTTTCTCGAAAAAAAATCAAACGAGTATTATATATTAAATATATCAACTATTAATTAATAGGTTATCAACTATCAAATATCAGTTATAAGTCATAAGTCACCAGTTATAACAAACGAGCTATCATTCAATCAGCTATAAGTCATTAAACCACCAACCATCAGCTATCATTCAATCAGCTATAAGTCATTAAACCACCAACCATCAGCTATCATCTATTAGTCATCAGCCACCAGTTGCATAAACGAGCCTTATATACACGGCTATTAAGAAAAAATAAATATTATAAGTATAAAAAGTATAATAAGAGAGATAAAGTTAGTAGAAAATAATATGTGGATTATTATTGAAAATGTAACAAATTGATTTCATTGCTTATTTTAGAAATAAAGCAACTTAAGAACCTTAATCAGAGACAAATAAGAAAAAAGTAATAGACAAAAAAAGAAAGTAAAAACTTTCTACTTTGGGTGGGTGTGGGACGGTGAGAGTATCAAATTACTAAATTAGCCTAAAGGGGGCCACCTGCACATTAAATAAACTACGGGGAGTTAACTGCAATTCACACCAGGTAAAAACAAGAGCCAAGGACTCTAAATCCCATAATCCACATTAATAACCCATTTGAGATAAAAATCCCATTGAAACCCAAACATTAACAGAGTAGACGGCGTTTACATCCCACAAATTTCAACCTGGAAGATCCCACGGCTCCACTTTGTAAAGATCGACGTCGGAGACGCCGGCGACAATTTCTTCTTCAACGCCTTTGACGAAACCCTTCTTCTACTCTTTCCGAAATTGAATACTCCAACAATTCAGAAACAATTCAGAAACAATTCAGAAACAATTCAGAAACAATTCAATGGAGAATTCCTCTCTCCTCCTCTCGGATCCGTTCTGAAACCAATTCAATGCTCCCTCCTTTGGTAAAAGATGATCGGAGCAATATTTAAAGGCAGTGACAATCGGAATCCATGGAGTATCTTTCTTTATTATGCCCACCAATTTTTCAAAGATCTTGTTTTTATAAAGCATAATTGATACCCATTAGGGTTTCAGATAGAACAATAATTTAAAGGCAGTGACAATCAAATTCTAACACCTACCCACTCAAATTATTGACAATCTTTAACTGTCGGTGACAGGGACTAGAATTATAAACCATTTCTTGGAATTTTTGTGGCCACACTTTCCAGACTGGTCATCTTTCTTATAGATGGTATATAAAAATTTGTAATTAGATGTGTGCATACCAAGTGTTTGTGAAAATGCCTAGCATGAAGGCTTTCCTGACACTTCAACTGAAGGCAATGCTATAGGACCTTTGAATGGTCCTATACCAATTGGTATAGGACCTGACATCTTCATATACACAGCTATAAGACCATTTAATGGTCCTATATCAAGTAGTATAGGAACTCACACAATCATATACCTATGCTATAGAATCTTTGAATGGTCCTATAAAGAATCAAAGCGTGGAGGACTTAACAACATCATATATAAAGGTCTTATACCACAAACTCAACTTAATTCTGATACTAGATGTGTGCATACCAAGTGTTTGTGAAAATGCCTAGCATGAAGGCTTTGGTGACACTGCAACTGAAGCAATGCTATAGGACCTTTGAATGGTCCTGTAACGACCCCAGAATTCATACATAATAATAATACTTAATTTAATAATAGAATAGCCTCCAACGGCTACTAAAACCATAATTCAAAAGTACTAACCACTATTTGAAATAAACTTAAATGCTGAAAACGGTAATAATCTCTACGACTAGTACAAACCACTAGCTCGAAATACTTAATATTCTAAAATAATTATTTGAACTCCAAAAGCCGCTAATCCATCAAACACGCAGCCAATCCTCTCCAATCATTTATTACCTGGGAGGGGAAAGAATATGAAAGGGTGAGCGAACAAAGCTCAGTAAGTTCATACGGGATCTCTTCGGTTTCTAAGAAGAGACGACCGGAACGAACGGAGTTTAATAATATATCAATGAAAGGATAACATGTACAATAAATAGTTTTGGTACTGAGAATGTCAAAGGAGGTTACTTTTTCAAATAACAAGTAGTGGCACTTTTACAATAACCGATAGAACTTTACACACACTTGTCCGTCAATTCCAAGTAATTGTGCACCTTTAATCTAGGGTGACTCCGATACACCTATTCGGGTGATCGTTGAATAAGAAGATCTACGCCTTTAATTTAAGGCGCCCTTATTCTCGAATAAGAGAATCTACGCCTTTTATCCGGGGCGCTCCCTTATTCGATATATCATGATAATCACATCTATAGAATTTAGGTCATTTCATTCGACTAGACCATTTCATTCTATAGTGAGGTCATTTCAATCTCGACTAGACCTTAGTCATTTCAATCTGTCTAGACCAATTTATTTAACTTTGAGACCATTTCAATGCCTGCAGGCCTTAGGTCATTTCAATCTGTCTAGACCAAATACATATAGAGTCCTCATCAATTGGACAATTTAACATCATATATTCATAGTGTTCATGGTACGAGAACACATAAGTCAATTTCAATTCACATAGATACACATTGAACAAAAACGCATCAATGGTAAGATATTCCAAAAACGTTCATAACGAGGGAATACGAATGAATAACTACCGGCCACTCGGTAGTATACAAATCATCAATAGGGAATTCTATAACAAAGGAAGATACATTCAAATACTTAATGAACGTAATCCCTTACCTTAGCTTTGCTTTCCTTCCTTAAGCAACGCCTTTACGCGAAATCTACAATCACGTAACAACACAACTTAGGCACAGGTAATCGTTTATTACTTCTTACGTACCTATACTTCCTTTCCTTAGTTAACATATGAGTTACTCTTAGACTCACCTTAACTGGTTAACTAACTTTCTATTTTTAGGAACTTTCCTAATTTAGCAGTTTCTTAATTTTAGAAACTTTCTTCTTATAGATCTTTCCTCAAGAGGAAACTTAGGTTCAATCCTTTCAATGGAAGTCTAATTCCTTGATAGCTTCCTAATTACGGTCCCTCTTCTCTTTTTGGGTAGCCTTCTTTAATTAGAAAGTTTCCTTCTTTGGAAGCTTTCAATTTCGAACCCTACTATTCTAGGAACCTAAGTCTTTTAGTATTCTTTTTAATACTAAAGTGTTATTTTTCTTCTTTCTCTTTGATATAATTTCTTTAAAGTCTTTGGACTTCCCCTAAATTTCAAAAGGTTCCTTTAGGTTTTTTTTAATTTCAATAAAGTCCTTTAACTTTCCAAATTTTACAAAATGGTCCCTCAACTTTTGAAAATTACAAAATAATCCCTCAACTTTTAGATATTTGCAAATTAGTCCCTCAACTTTTAAATATTTGCAATTTAGTCCCTCAACTTTTAAATATTTGCAAACTAGTCCCTCAACTTTTAAATATTTACTAATTAGTCCCTTGACTTTCAATTAATGACAGAATGGTCCTTCTGCAGTTTTAAGCTTTACAATTTAATCCTTCAGTTAATTTCTCCATCAATTTCCTGACTGTACAGTTAGACTTTTAACGGTTTCAGCTTATAACTATTCAGTTTAGTCCTTTTTCAGTTGGAAACTTAACTGAAATCATTTAAACTAACCCAAAAGCTTAATAGATTTAACAAAATATAATTCCATAACCCTAAGGCCATTCGGCCGACCCTAATGTGCCCTAAACATCATTTTTTTGTTCCTCCTATTCATCCAAGAATAATTGACATAATAATTTAATTCAACCCAAGAACATAATTAGGGCTTTTACAACTTAATACTTTGAATTTCATAATCTTATTATTCAAGATTTAAGATTCAACAATAGGTTATACTCCTAATCATTAAACCTTAGATTTTCCCATCTTTATAATCATCAATCAATTCATTAAACTCCAAGATTGAACATTTAAAATCTAAGAATGAACATCCTAAAATAAAATCATTTTAAATCTTCAAAAATTCATAACTAATTCAATACTAATCCAAATTGAATGAAACGAAAGCCAAAATTTAGGATTTTTCATTACCTTGATTTTTCGTTTAGAAGAATTGATCAAAAAAGATCAAGAGCTCGGCCGAATCCCTCCTCCTTCAGTTCGGCTGCCTCCAAGAATTAGGGTTAAAAAATTTTATTTTTTTTTTCTTTTGTTAATTATAAGGGTTATGGAAATTAAGGAGGGTTTTTGATATTTATAATTGGGTATCATCCTCCTTGGGCCACACACCTCACAAGCCCACATAATTTAGCCCAACTTGGTCAATCCTCCTACTCATTTAATTTAACCCTTAATAGCCCAATTATTAACTACTAATTAATAATTACAATTACATTAATTATTTGTTAACAAAATAATTAAATTAAAATTATAAATTCAAATTTTTTCGGGTCTTTACAGGTCCTATACCAATTGGTATAGGACCTGACATCTTCATATACACAGCTATAAGACCATTGAATGGCCCTATATCAAGTAGTATAGGAACTCACACAATCATATACCTATGCTATAGAACCTTTGAATGGTCCTATAGCAACCGGTAGAGGACTTAACAACATCATATATAAAGGTCCTATACCAATTGGTATAGGACCTGACATCTTCATATACACAGCTATAAGCTATAAGATCATTGAATGGTCCTATACCAGTTGCTATAGGACCATTCAAAGGTCTTAATGCATTGGTATAAGATTGTGTGAGGTCCTATACTACTTGCTATAGGACCATCCACCTATACCAAAATTCTGAAATTAAAAGTTCTGATTGGTTTGTTTACCTGGAAACATAATATTCACAGCTATAAGACCTTTGAATGGTCCTATAGCAAATGGTATAGGACCTTTCAAAGGAATTATTGCTTTGTATATAATGTTGGAAATTCCTATACCAATTGTTATAGGACGAATTAAAGGGCTAATAGCTATGTATATGATGTTGGCAGTTCCTATACCAATTAGTATAGGACCAATTAAAGGGCTAATAGTTATGTATATGAAGTTGGCAGGTCCTATACCAATTGATATAGGATCAATTAAAGGGCTTATAGAGTTGTTTATGATGTTGGCAGGTCCTATACCAATTGCTATATGATCAATTAAAGGGCTTATAGAGTTGTGTATGATGTTGGCAGGTCCTATACCAATTTCTATAGGATAAATTGCACTTTTCTTTCACATGCATGAATCTGATTTCCTAATATGTTATTTGTTCTTGGATATGGTTATGGGATCATTGATACGCATTAATTTAGGCTTTTCTGTTATATAAGATTTTTGGCTCGAGTAAACTTTCCCAAAAAATAAGCAAGTGCTGCATTAACTTGTCGCAAATGTGCCTACTAATCTAAATATGATCTTCTCAATCTGTAAAGAGGAAAGCATAACAATTGAAGACTTAATATCAGCTCCTTTGTGTTGTTTTGACAAATCTGCTTTATGTTTTACAGTCGAGATATTTATAACAAATGGCAAGCTCAAAGATGGTGGACTGAGAATTACGAGATATTCCTAGTCCTACGATGATAGAATTCCAGCAAAATATGTTTTTTACTTGAAGTTCGCGGAAGACACCTAGAGCAGCATCTAAACTCCCACACTTGCAATACATGTCTATAAGAGCGTTGCCTAAGACAACATCAATTCTAAGTCTTTTCATTTTAATATAAGTATGAATCCATTCACCCATATCCAAACAACTGCTCAGCATCACCCAAATGACCTAACTTGCAGTACCCATCAATCATCGCATTCCATGAGACAACATCTTTGACAGTGAACAGTATAAACCGAGATACGAATATGGGTTTGCTCAAGCTGGGCCTAATTGAATTGGGCCATGAATATTATCTAAGTAACCAAGTATCAGGGCCGAGTGGAGTCTTCCTCATATGACAAGGAGCGTTTATCTCAGCCTTATAACAACATGTTTGGGCCGGTGCGCGACGAGACGAGGAAACTAAAGTTCTTACCTCGGCATTCTCCCAACATGACGAGGAAACTAAATCATTTACCTCGGCATATCTCCGTATGACCAATCTCCAAATGACGAGGGAGCAGAATCATTTACCTCGGCCTATTTGCCAAAGGCCGAGGAAAAACATTTGCCTTCCTCGGCGTTCCGGCTAGCAGTTTACAATCCTTATTCAACAAGGATTATACAGCCATGATCCAATCAGGATTATACTTATCAACATTAATTCAAGTCAAACAATGACTCCTTAACAGATATAATTCTAGTAGAATCATATCTTATCTCTTGACAAGTTCATTCCAACATGGATTCTATCTATCCATTCCTATAAATACAAGTCCTATGGCTCATTATTGGGTACGTGACTTTTTACATTGGAGAAACTCTGTCAATTTGATTTCTCTAATATCAACCGTGAACTTACTCTCACGCCGGAGGGCCTTTAGCCGGATCCGCCCCGGCTTAGTTTACGTGTTTTCTCTTATTTTCAGGCTTTGCAATCGCCGGAGCATTCATCGCTTGGATTTGGGCTGAATTGACGATTTTGGCATCATCAATTGGTTCCATTGCCGGGAAATCGATTCAAACACCCATTGTTTGGCCTGGAAAACGCTCGCTAAAAGCCAATCTTCTTGCCGGAATTTTTTGTTTCTGTGAACGGGATTTTTGGTTCATTGAAAGTTCGTGACATCGCCGGAATCATCAAGTTCCGCCGGAATTTGCCCAGATTCCGTTGAAGGCGTTTTTGGCGTTAAAATTCCGACCCAATTTTGACTTGAGTTCTTTGCGTTAGAAAAAATCACAATTAGTACATTTGTTTTTATTAAAATTTGCCCTAATTTTAGCCATAAATTCGGTTACGAGTGAAATTGTGATTTTTGAAAAATTTTGCACTCAATAATCTGTTTGTGATTCATAATGGACGGACAATTCACAAGTGTTACGGTGAGGATCCCACCCAAGTGAATGGGGAAACAACTGGAACCGAGGAACCCTTTGCCTCCCCCTCCTCCTCTACCTCGGGTGATGCCATTCCTCCCCTTGCCATGACTCTTCGTTCCATGGGTCGTGCAAATGCCGAGGAGAGGGCAATGACCTTCCTCGTCCTACTCGTGTTCGTGGGAAGCAAGCGGGAAGGAAGAAAACAAAGAATGCCGGCGCCGGTCAAGCAGGAGGATCTCAACCCGTGGACCGACGCTCTTTGTTACACAAACAAATGGAGACTCTGCAAAGGATGTATGAAACACAAGTTGCTCTTTTGCAAATGGACCCAGATCATTCCATGGCTCCATTCATTGTGCCATCAATGGGCCCACCACCTTTGAGAAAGGAACAAGGAGAGCATCAGGCTCCTCCCCTGAAGATGTTGAACTACCAATGCCAGCCCCCAAGGATTCTCCTCGTCCTCGGCATACCAGTAAGCGAAGGATCTGTGGTCGACACGAGAAGCCAAATAACTCCTAGGGAAGAGGAAGTGAACTCCCGAGGACCTAAGGACAAGACTCGGCTTGAATAGGCGCCTATCCCTTGCTCGTCTTATCATGACACCTAGGCGTCCCACGTCTCCTCGAGCTCGTCGACTGATTCTCCTCGTCCTCGTCGCATGATTCTCATCGTCCTCGTCATTGGACTCTCCTCGTCCTCGGCACGAGAGAATTTGTTAGGCCGAGGACCCCGGAACCATATAGGATGATCTTTGGGAGGCCAAGACTTGGCACCCGGACATGATAAAGAACCATCAAGGAGGGCGGCCACCGACACAATGCGGAGCATAGTAGGGTGAATGATCGTCCCAAGGACCGATCGGCCAGAAGCTCCCAACGAAGCACTCGCTCGAGCGGTGAGAAGCGGAATAGAAACAAAGCAACGGGATTTGTTGAAGCAAAGGCTAGATGACATGGAGAGGGGAAAGAAATATAATGACGACGATTATGATTGGGCCACCCGTCCGTTTTCCTTGAGGATAAGCTATGCACCTCCTCATCCTAACCTCAAGCTCCCAAATTTCGAGAAATACAACGGAACCACTGACGCCAAGGACCATGTGCAAAGTTTCGAACAAACAATGAATCTCCTCACCACTGCTGATGACTTGCTCTGCAAAGCTTTCGCGAGCACCTTCTCCGGAACAGCTTTGACCTGGTTCCGTGAGCTCAAGAAAGGTTGCATCGATTGCTGGAGGGGCATGAGGAGAATGTTCTTAGATCATTTTGCCACGGCTGGGAAGAGGAAGATGAGATTAACCGACTTGACTTTTTTAAAAGTTTTAAAATTTAATTATTATATACTCCCTCCGTCCCAAAATGTTTGTCCCATTTGACTTTTTTGTTGAACTTTGACCACAAATTTATTAGAGATTAATCATGTTCATGAAATTCTAAAAGGTGTTGTTGATAATATTATTAATGGTGAATCAATAGGAATTTTTAGAATTTCATGAATATAATTAAATTATCATATTATTTGTGGTCAAAGTTCAACAAAAAAGTCAAATAAGACAAACATTTTGAGACGGAGGAAGTATCGATTTCTCGTTATTGTATGGTCAAATTTTATAAAAAAGTCAAACTGTTCACTTAGGTTAGGTTGGGGATGGAGGGTGTATATTACAAGAGTTACAAAAGTAAGCAGAGTTCTTAGCTAAAAAAATAAGATTTTTATATATCTGTAGCACTCTAAACTTAATTTGTTAAAGTTATAAAGTTTTGGTAACAATATTATTTTAATGAAACATATAAGAAAAATATAAAATATGTTTTTTGAGACGGAGGAAATATATGTTTAAAATTTAATGTCCATAAACTTGAGATTTATAGAGGGTACAACTAAATTCATTGTCAAAAAAGATTTATTTACGAAATTAAGAATAGAAGGCCAATTTTTCTTAAATTTTAGATAAAATATCACTTTATACATCTTATAATAGGTGTCGTCTGTCTTATTAAATTTTTAAAGAATGTGATTAACTTATTGGTATTTATTTGGTATTTATGACACTGATGGAGTGAGAAAAGGAGGGAAAACTAAAAATATTCCACATCCCACTAATTAGGCATAAGAATAATTAAATTCGTTATTGCAATTCAAATGCATGTATGTACCACTTGATTTATTCTTTCTTAGCCTAGTACATCATTTTACTCTCCCATTTCTCTTCAAAAGTCCTCCTCCTCCATAGACAAGCCATTGTTCTCTCTCTCTCTCTCTCTCTCTCTCTCTCTCTCTCTCTCTCAAATGGAGGGGTTGACTAAAAATATTTTTAAAGGCAAAGCTATTGCCAAGGTCATAGTTGCCACACCACAACAAATATGGCCTTTTCTTGAAGACTTTTGCAGCTTTCATAAATGGCTTCCTGGTCTTGACACATGCTACCAAGTCAAAGAAGGTGTTTATGGCCAGCCGGGGCTGATCCGATACTGCGCCTCCACCATAGGCGAAGGCGAAAAGGCGTTCACGAAGTGGGCTCAAGAGAAGTTAATAGAGATTGATCCGATCCAACGGTGTTTGAGCTATGAGATTGTGGACAACAATATGGGGTTCAAGTCATATGTTGGGACATGGAGGGTGATTGCGATCAACGGTGATGATCAACCCGGGTGCGAAATCGAGTGGTCGTTTGTTAGTGATGGAATTGATGGCATGAAAAATGAAGATTTACTCAGTTACATTGAGGTTTCATTGGAAGGGGTGGTGGAAAGGATGGAGAAAGCTGCATTGGAATCCACTTGTTGATTAGTTGTAGACTTTGGACTTGAGTTATTTGGTATTTTAATTTTATGGAATCTATTTGTCAATGCTTTAATATGGTGCATTTGTTTGGTATTGGAAAATGAAATGCAGTGCATATTTATACTTTTCTTAATCATGGTTGGTAAATTTGGGGCTAAACACTTTATTGTCCGCCCCCACCCACACATGGGGACATCTATTGCTAAAAATGACATCTTGGACATTGATTAATGCATTCATATTCTTTACATACAAAACAAATGACATACATAGGAGTATGCCCCAAATCCCATTATTCATGATGATAATTTTGAATGGAACATAGATATGTGAGTTGAAATTGAAGGTGAACATTTAGATAGAACTAGATGAGTTGTTGATCATAAAAATTAGAGCGAGAGAAATTATTAGGGACGAAAGAAAGAAGTATTTGATTATTTCTTTGTATCATAGGTTATGTCGATTAATTGAGCACCAACTAAGGTGACATGTATAATAAAAGAGTAGTAAAATTGTAAAATTAGAAAAATGACATGAAGAAGTAGGCTATAAATCAAGCAAGCTATTCGGTTTCGATTGGGCTCAAGGTCAATAAATCTTGGTTGGACTTGAACCTGTTTCTTAAAAAATTAGTCTAATTATGTTAGAAGTTTTTCTTTTTACATGGCCAAATATAAACTTAGCAAAATAGGTAAAAATAAATAAAAATAGATAATGATGCAAAAAGCGTTCGTATCAGCCAAAATCCAGCGACAGGTTGTATCATGAATTATTGAATTGCCTGAAAAAGATGAAAAAATACGTAAACTAAGTCGGGGTTTCACCGGCGAATGCCCTCCGGCATGAGAGTAAGTATTTGTGTTTAGAGAGATAAATCAATTGACAAGAGTTTAGAGTCAAAAAAATGTGTTACCAAAATAATGTGAATTATGACTTGTATATATAGACATAGTATTGTAGAGTCCACATTGAATAGGAATGCGTGTGAGATAAGGTTATAATTCTAGAAGGATTGTACCTATTCAAAGTACTTATTTGAGTAAGATTAGACAACATATTCTACATGTGCGCCTTAGAGGAGATCTCCTCGGCATACGGTGCTTGGTCGGCCTGGTTTGATGCCGAAGAAGAGAATGGTAAGGATGGAAAAGCCCATTTCCTTGCTTTGCTGATGACCGAGGAGGGAGATCCTCGTTTTAAAATGAGGCCTAGGTCGGCCTGGCTGGATGCCTTGCCGGCATATGTAATTGATGTACCTTAGTCATTATTCACTCTGCTATTTCTAGGTCGACATAGAGGGAATGATGAGTAAGCATGACAAGCAAAGGTAAGGAAGGCCAGTGGCCTTTGTCGTAATTGAGACTTGTACGGATTATATTTTAGGCCCAATCCATTGGGATTTGCCTGGCCCGATCCACGTTCTTACCTCTGTTTATACCGTTCAGTGGCCCCCGACTTCCTACCTCGGTTATGTCGAGGAGGAAGTGGTGCTCTACCTCGGCTTAAACGAATAAGAATGGGCTTTTATGTGTCATAAGACGCTTTATTATCCATCGGTTAAATCGACAAAGATGGGCGCGGATAACGAGGTCTGACATTCGTATTGGAGCTCTCCAGAACATTAATTGCAACGAAGAGACGTCGCCATTACCTGGATTTTTGACCCATACCCGTTTAGATCTAGGTATATAAGCAAAAATCCACCCCTTTTCTATTCTTTTATCACCCTTTATATTTGAGAGAGGATTATAGAGCTTCAATATCGCCAGTTCGTTTTCGATTTCTTCGTCAATTTATGTTCGTTGTGCTTGATTTGTTCGTGATTTTCATCCATCAATCTTTGATTCAGGTATAAATTAATTACTTCTTCTCTATTTTCTGCATTTTATCTCAAATTTTTGGGTTTTTGGGGTGTTGTTCTTGGTGACCGCTATTGTTGCCCCTTTTCTTGAAGCTTTTCTTGAACAATCTTGTTCCTTACTTGTTCTTTAGAGATGGCAAGAACATAGAGGAGCAATCCCAACGCCCTATATTGTTATCACACCCAGAATCTTATAATTTACCAACGAATTGATGGCCCTTGGATGATGTTGAGTTTGAACGACATAGGGGAGATTTTGATGAGGTACCAGTCTCCTAGTACCGATGTACATTATCCTAGTCGGTTTAGGATTGATCATCTTGATGTTGAGTCCCCCAACATTGTGTTGTTCTACAGTTGGACTGCGATTCTTGACCATATCAACCTCTAATACTTGAAGTCTGACCATTTGAAGCGTCCTCCATTGTTGGGTAAGGATCCCTCCTCGGTTTTAACTGGTAGAGCGAGGAGGGATTCTTCTTCGTCCTCGTTTTCAAGTCTGCCTTGGTCATATTTTGACCCTTTGATCTTTTATTTGTGCAGCCATGTCCGGAAGGGGAAATGATGCAACTCGTCCTACTGGTCCATCGACTTCGGGGAGGAATGTAGATACGTTTAAAGAGGGAGCCCAATCTGGAGGCCGAGGTAGAGATTGGGGTAGATATGGCCGAGGTAGGACTTATATCCCTAGACCCAAACCTATTAGAGTCGGGGAACCCATGTTAGATGAATTATATTCTAAGTATGGCGTATCAAGGGAGGAATACCGACTTAGTTACTTCCTCGGTATGCCTCTCAAAAACGAGAAGGCCATAGAGGAATTCATGTACTCCTTGAATTATGTCCATTTCTTCTTCAAACAGTTCCATCTTGGCCTCTGTCTTCCCCTATACCCCTTTATATGTGAATTTCTTGAGGATATGAAGGCCGTCCCGGTCATGCTTGTTGCTAATGCCGTGAGGTTCCTTACCGGCTTCATAGTATTTTGTCATAACCTAGGTTTTGAACCTTGTCAGTCTGCCTTCCACCACTTCTTCACCATCAGTTATAAGGAGGATTCGAGGATAGTGGTGATAAGGAGTGACCCTAATCAGCCCAAGCTCATCTACCGAATATCCAGTAAGGTGTCAGGGTTGAATAATCATGTTATAAGGGTGGAGAGCCGACAAGGCTGGGAGTTTGCCGCTCCCTCGGATTACCCAAGTGTGCCCGAGCAGGTGTGGAGGCCTGAGTGGAGTGGGCAGTTGATTGAGAGGTTGAGGCATTTTGCCGAGGTAGGCACCTTATGCTGGTCGAGCTTGGAAACCGACTATAGGTACTACTTACAGGCTGGCATCATGCCAGGGCCCTTGGACGGGTTGGTGCCCCTCGCCCCCGTCGTTAGGGGGAATATATTTATTGACTGGAGGGTGTACCCCGATCTAGTATTACATGATGAGTGTGATGTCTACAAACTTTATGATGACAAGTGTCTTGCCGAGAATGGCATCGTCGGCTGTAAATTTATTTCTTTCCTATCTTTCATACTTGTATAATTTTTATTTTGCTTATGACCCTCCTCGTCATTGTATTAACATGTCTTCCTTGTCTTTATAGATCTAACCGAGGAGCAAGCCAAGAAAATAGAAGAGGAGATTCTGGACCCTCAAGCTTTGATGAAGCTGAAAAGGAGGACTTCTCGGTCCTCGGCCAAAAACAAAAGATGGGATGCCCACGTTCATCGTCAATCAGGTTTGTCCACCAATAACGCTGGGGCGTTGCCCTTGAAGTTGGTGGGGGTGCTAAAACCTCCACCGAGGAAGGAAATGAAGGGCAAGATGCCCAAGTCGAAGAGGGGCATAACTCCTAGACTCCAGCCCCTGAAACCGAGGAGGCCCAAAGGCAGATCGATCAAGCTGGTACCGAGGAGCCGGAGGCCATCCAAAGGTCTTCTGGCCAAAAAAGGCCAAGTACTGAAACCATTCCCGAGGAGCCTTCCTCGAAAAGAGTTGCGCCTCTTCCTACAAAGATGTCACTGCCCGGCATGTCAAAACTTATGTCGCGGCCGAGGTGGTTGCCAAGGAATTGGCCGTTTACCCCACCATTAAGAGGCTATATGTGTTGTACAGGAAGGGCCCTAAGCACAGGCTAGGTCAGCTTGTAGTCCACTGAGCAATGGATGAAGACCTGCTCGTTGTTTTCATTGACTCCCGACCGAGCAGGGAGGGAGCACTTGGCCAACAGAAAAGGCCTTATTCTCAGCGAGGTATACCTCCTCGTAGTTTTCTTTTTCCTTCCATGGTTTTTATAGTACTTGTATCTTTTTGCTGATGATTTCTTGCCTGTTATAGCTTCCCGCCATCACGGCTTATGAATCCATAAAAAGCAAGGCTGCTGACGATCTAGAGCAAAATCTAAATAGACAGATCGAGAAGAATAAAGCCGATGTGGCCAAAGCCATGGGGTTTCTGAAGTCCTTAAGGGCTGAAGTAGATGAGCAAAAAGTGGCCAATGCAAAGGCCGAAAAGGCAGAGAAGAATGCCAAGGAGGCCCAGGTTAAAGCCGAAGAGGCCACCAAGTCCATGCAAGCTGAGGTAGAGAGGCTCCAGGCCGAACTGGGGAGAAATGCCGAGGAAGCGGATGCTCAGTATAAGCAGTTAGAGGCTGACTTGCCTTCAAAAATTGCTGAGGCCATCTCCCAGTTCAAGGCTAGCTCGGCTTTCAAGCAAGCCTTGGCTGATAAGACGGCCACTATGTATTCTGATGGCTATCTCCATTTGGCCAGAAGAGTATTAGTGGACCCAACGCTAAAGGTCGACGTAGGCTGGCTTGCTCGTCTTATCAGTCAAGATGCCTATGATGAACTTGCTCAGTCCGGCCATGCCTTGGTGCCATTTTCAGAGAATGCTTTGAAGGTCATAGATGCTCATGACGCTAGGGAAGGCTGCCCAACTTGGATTCCTCCCCCCGTCGAATCTCAGAACATCAATGATCTAATCGAGAAGATTCAAGACGATGAGGCTTCAGATGGAGAGGAGGGTAAGGTCGAGGAAGATCAAACCGAGCAGATCACAATCACAGAAGCCGAGGTCAACCAAGATGGCCTCTTCACTAATAATGACGATCACGCTTAGGGTCCTTGTGTTTTATTTTTTTGCTCGTTGATGTAATTGAATAGGCTTTTTGTGATTCACCTCTTTTATCAATGAAATGCCTTTCTTCAATCCTTCTTCGTCTTCACTTTATTGTTTTGATTTAAATTGCCTTTATTCTGTGTTGATTGTTTGAATGTTTGTCTGTTGAATATTTGTACAAGTGCAAACTAATTTGGGCAGCCGAGGAAGTCCTTTTCGTAGTTTATGTTGAATTTGTTGAAACCGAGGAAGCTCGTTCGGTTTTAAGCTTGGTAAATTTGCAAATTTGGTCATTATGCCGAGGAAGGTTTCTCGGCATGACGCTTAGGTTATTGTTTGATTTTATCTCTCTATGCCGAGGAAGGTTGCTCGGCCATAGGTCTTAGATAATTTTTAGTTCTTTGCCTTTCTATGTCGAGTAGGGTCGTTCGGCCATAGGTATGGGGCAATTTTTGATGTTTTACCTCTCTATGCCGAGGAATGTCGTTCGGTCATAGGTTTTAGATAATTTTTAATGTTTTGCCTCTCTATGTTGAGGAGCGTCGTTCGGCCATAGGTCTTGGGCAATTCATTGATGTTTTACCTCTCTATGCCGAGGAAGGTCGTTCGGTCATAGGTCTTAGGTAATTTTTAATGCTTTGCCTCTCTATGCTGAGGAGGGCTATTCGGCCATAGGTATTGGGCAATTTTTTGATGTTTTACCTCTATATGCCGAGGAAGGTTGTTCTGTTATAGGTCTTAGGTAATTTTGTGGGAATTTTATCTTCATTAACTGAAACTGATTACATAAAACTGCAATCATATCTTACTCGAAAGGTAAAAGACTAACAACGACTAATCTATTACATAAAAAACAGACTAAAAGTAGTGATAATGCTTGCGTAGGTGATCAAAATGCCACGTATGTTTCAGCTTTTGCCTATCTGTAGTCTTCATCTTGTAGGTTGCTTCCCCTCTGAGCAGATAGTCTTTTCTCATTTACTAGGTGTAGGTCAGCAGCCTATTGACCTTGTTGTTTTGTTCATAATAGTTTGAATTTTTTGTTGTAGGGATATCCAATTTAACTGGTTCATATACGTCATGCAGCTCTCCTTGTCTCAAATCAGGGTCGGCCCCCGAGTTCTGGCCGCAAACGAGATGAGGGGCTATATCTGGGTATTGGGTATGCATACTTTAACCCTCCTTGCTTTAGCTTTAATTTGATTGATACCATAACATCATCTCTATTTTTTGGACTTTAGGCCCATGTAATGAAGCTTAGATTTCAATTTTTAGTACAAGTCTAATTTATAGAATAGGTTTATTTAGGCTTGAATATTGGCAAAATTGCATTGGAAATAAGGTTTCATGTCAAGAGGTTTTGAAGTTATACAAACCGCAGTGCTAGTGCAAACCTCATGTATGTGAAATTACCCGGGATTTCGCGCGGGGCGCGAAACGCGGTTGTCTTTCGCGGAGGGGTTGGTGTCTGAGACCTCGCTTCATGGGAAGGAACAAAATGAGGAGTCGCCACGCGGTTTTTGTATTTTGAGCCCAAACGTTGAGAAACGGCTATTGTGAAAATGTGTCGTTTTTATTGGTAGCAAAAACTTAGGAAAAGGCTTTGAAAAAAGGGATCATTTTTATTGGCAGCAAAAACGAGTAAAAAGCTTTTAGTACCAGAGATTGTTAGGTTCGGAGGTCAAGTTACGTTTCGGGTAGAGTATTACGAGATCGCCCGAAACGCCTCGCATGACGAGTCTTTCTACCTTTCTCGAAATCGTGTGTGTGTGTGTGTGTCTTTTGAAATGGGGGCTTGAATGACAAGCTTAATCTTGGTTTGAATGACAAACGTTTGATTAGGTGACTTTTGAAAAGATGAGCGTTTGAATGACAAACGTCGGTTTTGAGTTTGAAATGAGCGTTTGCGTGGCAAACGTCGGTTTTGAGTTTGAAAGGAGCGTTTACGTAGCAAACGTCGATTTTGAGTTTGAAATGAGCGTTTGCGTGGCAAACGTCGATTTTGAGTTGAAAATGAGCGTTTGCGTGGCAAACGTCGATTTTGAGTTTTGAAATGAGCGTTTGCGTGGCAAACGTCGATTTTGAGTTGAAAAGGAGTTCGAAGGTCGAACTCCGTTTTTTTGAACCGAGCGTTACATTGTTAACGATTTTTACGGGAAAAATGCGTATTAAATGATTTTAAGTGTCAAATGGCGGCTTTGAGTTTGAAGATGAGCGTTCGGAGGCCGAACGTCATTTCGCGCGTTTTGAAAGAGAGTTCGACGGACGAACTCCGGTTTTGAACCGGGCATTACATTGTTAACGATTTTTACGGGAAAAATGCGTATTAAATGATATGCGATCAACGAATCGGGTTGCGACTCGGACTTTGAAAAGTAAATACTATCACGATCCAAACGGGTCGGACTTTGTAAATGACAGTATTTAAAGTGCGGTATCAACGGAATCAAACGATCCGGATTCGTAAATGACGATCAACGAGGCCAAACGGCTCGGAATTGTAAATGACGATCAACGAGGCCAAACGGCTCGGATTTGTAAATGACAGAAATTAAATAACGATCAACGGATCGATCGATCCGGAATTGGTAAATGACAATAAAAGTAAACGGAACGGGGTCGGAACGCCGTTTTAACCCGCGATTACTTCTCTTACGGAAAGAGAAGAGGATCGAGGGGCTAAAACGTATCGGACCCCCGATTAGACGGAGGCGTCTACATTTCGATAACGACGTTCGAAACGGTTATAGCAACTGGCGCGTAAACCGAGACGGAACGGGAGATTTAGAGAGAGGGAGTTATACCTATGACTAGGGTTGACTCCTTTGGCTCGGGAGGTGTGTACGGGACACGAAAAGTGATTCGAAAGGTTGTTTCGAAGTTGTAAGGGGCGTATTTGATCGAAATACGAAGGTTTCACGCGAATCGAGACAGGACGGGAGCTCGGGAAGGGTAAAAACTGCTTAGGCCGTGGGGTAGAGTGATTTTGGGAGTAATTTTTCTGTCCTCTTTGGCTTTGACAGGACTTCTATTTATAGGTGAAAATTGCAGTAGGAGTCCGGACGGACTTGAACTGAATCCAGGGGGTTTTTGGGTATTTTGGAAATCTGGGGGACTTGCTGGCAATTTCAGGAAAAGTGCACAGGGAGTCCGGCCGGACTAGGCTTGCAAATCAGGGGTATTTTGGTCTTTTCCCTTTGAATTTGATTGAAGGGTGACTAGAGGGAGGTGGCATGGCTGCCACGTGCCCCTCTGAGTCACCAGCCATGTGGGATTTTGTCCCCCGGTCCCGGTTTTGTCCGTTTTTTAAAATAATAGTCCAGGAAATGTCCAAAACGCCCCCGAAAAGTGTCGAAAAATGCGTTTTTCAGGGAAAGTCGTGCTTTTACGTGTGATGACACGTGTTAAGTACGGTTCGACGTCGGGATGCACGGGGCAGTCCCGGGACATCTCGTTGGCACAGCAACGGGGAGTTTAACGAGTTCCGGTTAACCTGGAGCGGGCCAGTTAACGGATTTCGGTTAACTTTCTGACGGATTTGGACGATCCGGATTTGGGTACTTACAGTATGAAACCTCACTAACCAAACCAAATGTGCAAACCTCAACATAAAACCGCACTCAGCAGACCGCATCTCTCAAACCTCATCCAATGATTGAAGACTTGAAGTTTTGGACCACCTTTAACTGATTGACCACGTCAGCAACATTAAGTTAACTGCAGGTTAAATCAATGTGTCTAATAGTCACTCAGAGTTTAAAAGAATTTTGAAAAGGTGACAGATGTCCTACATCTCAGAATGTCAAGTGAGGTCCGTACAACCTTATCAACAACTTCTGAACAAAAGGACAAAAGTGGACACGTATGCCAATCAGACCGCACCAGCACTGTAATTGCTACAACTGTTCCAAATGTCTACTTTTTGGTGTAAGGGTATAAATACCCCCAATCTTCATCATTTGAAGATTGCTTGAGAATATTCATTAAAGAGAGTCATTTAAAGATTTGAAGATATTTTCCAGATTTTCATAATCATTTGAATCTTCATTTTCAACCTTCACACCTTCAAGAACAAATTTTCAAGCCAAGAAATTCAAGCCTTTGTAACACTTCAGATTTATTGTGCTCTAAATCGTACAGATCCAAAGAGCCTTGGATCTTGATAATCACACATACACCTCACTTGATTAATCACATAGATTAAATCATTTGAGATACACCAGTTATAGTATAGGATTTGCTTCATTGTTTAGATTTTAGATTTGAGTTTGATTCTTGTAATCTTGTAATCTCTCTCATCATCTAATACAATTCTAGTAGTTAAAAAATCCAAGACTAACCATCTTGGTAGTGGACGTAAATCATTTACGTTTAAACCACTTCAGATATTGTGTTCTTTAATTTCTGCATTTTCTTTATTGTTTATCATTCAAACTAATTTATCTTATCTGTTTGATCTTAATAGGTTTCCCAGATTTGTGAATTATGTTTAAAGTTAATCATTGTCAAACCTCACTTTAATGTTTTCTAAACCTCATTGTCAAACCTCACTCTGTTACTAAGAAATTCCGCTGTGCATTTACAAACCTCCCTTGCGGTTTTGATACACTGCAAGAGTGTTTTTGTAAGCAATAGGTTTGTTTTTCAAATCAGTTCTACACTAATGTTATTTCTGGTTTGAGAGATCTAGGCAATGGAATGACAATTCCATGCCTGACAACCAATGTTCAAGGACTGGATGTAACCATAGACTATTTGGACATCAGGGATACTTATGGTTTTCATGTACCAAAGGCTGAAGAAAGAGTTGCTCAAGAGGTCCAAGATGCAACCGCGTCTACAACAGCTGGCTTGCCCACACTATCTGGCAAGTACAATGCGGTCCTAGGAAAGACTTTGGGGAGCTGATGTCCCACTTATGCTTCTTGACTGGGACGTCAATCTGTTAGAAGATTGGAAACCACAACAACTTCACCAGACAACAGTGGATGTACTGCTCAGCAATATTCTCAGAAATTCCCCTCCATCTCCCCAACCGCAGTCACCCTCCAAACCGCAATCATCAGATGAACCTCAAGTAGATATAAAGGTTTAGGTGGAGACTCCTAAAAGGAGACTTGAGATGTCATGTAGAAAAACTTCATACAAAAGGGAAATAAGGAAAACAATTGAAGATGTCAGGAGAGGAGTCCAGAAGTACAATTACATCTCCAAGAGGTTAGCCCAAAACTTTGGGAAATTTGATGAGTTTGGCCACCTCATTAATCCAATGACCGGGGAGACTGATTCCTATTTCAACAAAGAGTCCTCCTCATCCTCCTCTTCAAACTCAAACCTTAACCAACCAGACCTCCCCTTCCAAGATTACCAACCCCCCCTCTTGCCTTCAAAGACTGGTTCCCCCAACCTTCTACTGGGAGCCATTTCCACATCTAGTATGAGGTCATAGTGATAATTATGAACCTCACCTACCCATAAGACCTCACCATCCAAATCCCATTAGAGAAATGATGGAGGATTGGACTGAGGATTCAGTATTTTTTGTTGAACCTCCTCCTCATTATCATATTCACTTATATCCTCCTCCATCAAACCTTAGGGAACCCTCCCCTCAAATACATCCACCTTCACCTCAACCCCAACCATAACCTCAACCTTCACTTCCACATACTTCCACTCCATCAACCTCACCCTAAAAATCCCAACCTCAAACCTCAGTCCCCCCAACTTCCACAATTCCTCCCCCAACTCAAATCGCACCTCAAAACTTACCCACCCAAACTGCACCCCAACCAATTTCAACCCAAACACTTCCCATTCTAACCCCTTCTACTCAACCTCAACCCCATTCTATTCTTATCATCCATATATTCCAAAACCTCAATGCCCAAATCTCACGAATCGAATTTCAAATCTTAGAAATAAAGGTCGTCATAATAGAGGTATTTTCATCAAAGAAAGACACCCCTACCCAAACTGCCCCAATAACCCAAACCTCACATATTCCCTCAACTGCACCCCAAACCTCCCATACTCAACCTCCACCTTTTATCTCAACCATTCCTTTCTCAATCCCTCCATTAGATTACTCTCAATTACTCAATGCCTTGCATATTATTCAAGGCCAACTTCATACCAATCAGGGCCACATGATCAAGTTGGCTGCTGTAAACCGCTCTCTCCAAGAGCAAGTGAACTCTCAATCCCTAGAATTGGCTAGGCTTAAAATTTTCTTTGATGATACCATTAAGGGGGATAGAGACACTGCAAACATTATAAAAACCTCAGCTGAAGCATGTTTTTTCTGAATTCAGACATGACTTGGCTACTGAGGTTCTTCAAGATTTAGAAGACGTTGTTTCCAAGGAGCAAATCAAGGACTATCTTCATCAACTCTATGATGTATTTTGCAACTCCTTAGAGTCAGTTCTTGAAAGACTAAAACTGAACTTGTTGAAGAAATCAGAAGCAGACCGCATCAAGATTCCAGCATTAGGTCTGTATTGTACTCAATGCAGGCTAACATTCAGAATGATGCTGAGTTTCTTAAGGAAGAGTTAAAGATGAAAGTGGATCTTATTGGAGATGGTCTAATCGTAAGGTTGACCAGTTTGATTGAAAAAGTAAGAGATAGGATTGAAGTCATGAATGAAGGAATCATGGATAAACTCAGCTTCAAATTTTATGAAATGCATAATTCCTTTAGGGAGAGCCTTGCTGAGTTAGAGTCCAAGCTACAATCATCTCAAACCGCATCCCAAACTGCAATCCAAGATTCCATCCATACCTTATACAACACTTTGAATGCCTCCATTCATTTGCAGCTAAATGAAAATTTTTGGATGAGGTCAAAGTAAATATAGATGAGAATACCTCTAAGGTAGCTGAACTCAAGGAAGACACTGAAGCCAATTCAAGAGCGATTGGAGCCAACAATTCTAGGATGATCAGTGTAGTGAATGCTTTAAGGGGAGTGGAAGCTGCTCAAGGGTGAACCCAAGAAGAAGTTAGAAGACTCAGAAGAACCTTGAGAGCTGAAAAATTCTGCCTTTAATTTTTCAGGAGCCCCTATTATTTGAGTAGGATTAGAAAACATATTCTTCACATGCGGCTTGGAGGAGATCTCCTCGGCATATGATGCTTGGTCGGCCTGGTTTGATGCCGAGGAAGAGAATGATAAGGATGGGAAATCCCATTTTCTTGCTTTTCTGATGACCAAGGAGGGATCCTCATATTAAATGAGGCCTAGGTTAGTTTGGCTGGATGCCTTGCTCGGCATATGTAATTGTTGTGGCTTATTCATTATTCGCTCTATTATATCTAGGTCGACATACAGGGAATGACGAGTAAGCATAACGAGCAAAGGTATGGAATATTGTCAAACAGTTGGCGGACGCCAAGTGCCAAACAACTTAGCACCTCGTGCATAGCTAAAAAATAAAATAAAATAAAATAAAATAAAATAAATAAATAAATAAATAAAATGGGGCATGAATTTCATAGGGTGAAGGGGAGACACCTTGTAGCAAGGAGGTCGACCCCCTTGACTTTTGAAAGTTAACATTCTACTCCCCTTAAAATTAGAATAAATTATATTTAGCATTAATATGATATGAAAAATTCAGTTTCCACCCCCTTCCTTTGTAGAAAAATAATATTAAACTGTAATTTTGACTTTCCTTTCAAATTCGTATAATATTAGATAAAGCTTCACCACTGATAGGGCATTCCTAAAGTGAACCTCTGATGCTTCCATGCCAAAATGGTTGCACAGGACTGACCGGGGGTGGCAACGGTGTCCGATCCGGATGAACAACGCTCCTCGGGTCCGATATAATGTGGGACCTACAAGATAAAACACCGTTAGGGGTGGGGGGCCTTTCCCCCCAAAACCCTCCGGCGTGAGAATCATCAATCCGATTCATAACATATATATTGACATAATATCAAATATTTCTAGAGAGAGAGAGGAGAGAGAAAGCTTATAATTTTCACATACCTTTGCAAAATGGATGGAGGGAGTATTTATATCCAAGACAAGTCAACATTCTTATCATTTTATCTTGACACGTGTCACACCATCATTGGAGGGATATCTCTCAAGAGATTTCGTTTGGATAAGACCAAGGCAAGAAACTTGACAAGCGGCATGGTTCCCACCTGGAGACATTAGCATACCGAGAGAACCAAGATGCGACATGCGACAATCATAACATTAGCAGCATACAACATAAGATATGCGACCTACGACAGGTGACATGCGACAACCAACATGCAACATGCGGGAACCAACATCCGACATGCGGGAACCAACAACATCCGACATGTAGGAACCAAGCCATTAGCGAGAACCAGGACCAGAACCATAACCATAAACATATAACATGCGGCATATAACATATAACATATAACATGGGGGAGCCAAACCATAACTATAACTTTGGCGACGACCGGAACAATAACCTTTGCCGAGGTACGAGAACCACCAGGCGAGAACCAAGCAATTGACGAGATTCTCACGAAATATGGAGCCCATATTGATCATTTTTGAACTTGGGCCGGGTCAACACTTATAGGGCATAATATTTTGTTATGGGCACATCAGAAGCCCCCGACTCCTTAGCTCGATTATTCATGATCTAGTTGAGGAGTAAAATAGTACATAACAAAATATAGATTATCATACCGAGTTAATTTCCCTGGCACAGAACATAGGTCTATTTCCTTGATCCTTCTAACACTTTCATTACTGACTTCTCATTTCATTTCAACATTTTGCATTTTCTCTTTCCCCATTTCATTTCAAGACCTTCCAATTCCACCCATTTCTGTAAATTTCGACTAGTAAATATGACCTTATGCGATTTCCCATTTTGCTCTTTCCAGCTATCTTTTAGTTCAAGGCGAGCTCTTACCTAACGAGATGGTTGAGTTAGGAGACTTCTTATTTCGACAATTTTCGGCTAACCTCGAAAAGCTTTCGGGCCAGTTGACTGTGACTTCCTTCCAAGCGGCTAGTTTAGCCGGCAACTTGCTCCAGTTGATTCAATTTCTTTCCAACGACTGAGTGTATCCTTACGACATTAACATGCTTAGATTCACCGATTTCCTTGCTCTCGATATTTTGGCGATCTTCTGATTGATTTCAAAGTTTATTTATGCATTTTTACTTTATTGATGCAAATTTCCCTTTAACCATTTAGCTTATCATTACCAAAGTCGGCGACATTCCCTACTTAGCTTGCTATTTCAGACTGGGTTTTGGACTTTTGGATTTTACGGCGGCAACCATGGTTTCATACGACTTTATAACTTTTCTTAATGATTTCTCCTAGGTTGTTTTCATTTGGCAGTGGCTTCGAATAATTAATTTGCCTTCTTAATACATGCTCACACCTTTTGCTCTTCCAGCGACAATTAAAATACTCCCCCACTAAGACTTTTGGTGCTCTTGAAAATGATTTTTACATTCTAATTTGGTTCTGTACTAAAACAATTTACTTTTCTATCTTTTAACTTCGCTTTTCGTACTTTGGTTGTCGCGGTTTGCGACTTTGCTTTTATAATTTGTCGCGAATGCCTTTACTTTTCTTCCTATAATTTTTGCTTTAAATATACTACCTTTCGCATGTCGTCATATTTATTTTGCTACGATAGTTTATCAAAGAATTATTTTACATAATTTATCTATATACATACTACTCCCTTCAAAAGAGTGAGGCTTGCCTTTAGGCAGCCTTACTCCTTAGCAATGCTTCTCGCCTTTCAGCTTTACTCAGTCTTGCAGCGACTTCTATTCCTTGTCCATCTGTGCCTGGCACCTTTAAGCCAGGTCTTTCTGTGCCCAACTCTAAAACCAAAATACATCCAGGCCACAGCCTCACTTGGCCTGAACCTCGCGACCAAACCTCACTTGGCCCAAAACACGCGGCCAACCTCACTCGGCCCAAACCTCGCGGCCAAACCTCACTCGTCTTAAACCTTGCGTCCAAACCTTACTTGGCCTAAACCTAGCGACAAAACCACACTTGGCCTAAAACTCGCGGCCAAACCTCACTTGACCCAAAACTAGAGGCCAAACCTCACTCGGCCTAAACCTCGTGGCCAAACCTCACTTGGCCCAAAACTCGCGGCCAACCTCACTCGGCCCAAACCTCGCGGCCAAACCTCATTCGGCCTAAACCTTGCGGCCAAACCTTATTTGGCCTAAACCTTGCGGCCAAACCTTACTTGGCCTAAACCTAGTGACAAAACCTCACTTGGCCCAAAACTCGCGGCCAACCTCACTCGGCCCAAACCTCGCCGCCAAACCTCACTCGGCCTAAACCTTGCGGCCAAACCTTACTTGGCCTAAACCTAGCGGCAAAACCACACTTGGCCTAAAACTCGTGGCCAAACCTCACTTGACCCAAAACTAGCGGCCAAACATCACTTGGCCTAAACCTTGCGGCCAAACCTCACTAGGCCCAAAACTCGCGGCCAACCTCACTCGGCCCAAACCTCGCGGCCAAACCTCACTCGGCCTAAACCTTGCAGCCAAACCTTACTTGGCCTAAACCTTGCGGTGAAACCACACTTGGCCTAAAACTCGCGGCCAAACCTCACTTGACCTAAACCTCGCCTTTTGGCTCAAAACCGCACTAAGGCCAAAACTCACTTTTTGGCTCAAAACCTCGCTAATCAAAACCGCGCTGATCAAAACCGCACTAATCAAAACCGTGCTAATCAAAACCGCGCTAATCAAAAACCGCACTAATCAACACTTACTAAGGCCAAACCTCTCTTGGCCAAAACCTTAAAACCGCCTGAGATAAACCGCACTAACCAAAACCGCACTGATCAAAAACCGCACTAATCAACACTTACTAAGGCCAAACCTCTCTTGGACAAAACCTCAAAATTGCCTGAGATACAAACCTTACTTGATGCTAAACCGCATCACTAACAAATCGCAATCGACCATCTCGAATAAAACCCAAACCGCTTTAAACCAAATCTTACGCCTTAGACCACTTGGCCAAACTGTCTAGTTCCAATGTTGTTCATCTTTTTGCCTGGCACCTTTAAGCCAGGTCTTTTCTATGCCTGTTAA
Source organism: Adenophora triphylla var. japonica (assembly GCA_022495995.1). Lineage (NCBI taxonomy): Eukaryota > Viridiplantae > Streptophyta > Magnoliopsida > Asterales > Campanulaceae > Adenophora > Adenophora triphylla. The sequence continues at coordinate 26,016 of JAFEMH010008012.1, read as the reverse complement.
AAAGCCAGGACTTTCTGTGCCTGACCTTATGCCAGGACTTTCCTATGCCTGTTAAAAGGCCGGGACTTTCTGTGCCTCGCCTCTGCCAGGACTTTCTGTGCCCGTTAAAAAGTCAGGACTTTCTGTGCCTGGAACTGCCAGGACTATCTGTGCCCGTTAAAAAGCCGAGACTTTCTGTATCTGGAACTGACAGACTATTTTGTGCCTGGAACTGCCAGGACTATCTGTGCCCGTTAAAAAGCTGGGACTTTCTGTGTCTGGAACTTCCAGACTATTCAGTGCCTGGAACTGCCAGGACTATCTGTGCCCGTTAAAAAGCTGGGACTTTCTGTGCCTGGCCTCTGCCAGGACTTTCTGTGTCTGGAACTGCCAAGACTATCTGTGCCCGTTAAAAAGCCGGGACTTTCTGTGTCTGGAACTGCCAGACTATTCTGTGCCTGGAACTGGCAGGACTATCTTTGGAGCGGCTTTATCAACTTTAGAGCGGCTTTATCAACTTTATTAACTTTGGGGCCACTTTATCAACTTTGGGGCCGCTTTATCAACTTTGGGGAGGCTTTATCAACTTTGTGCCAGCTTTATCAACTTTGGGGCGGCTTTATCAACTTTGGCACATAAGCAGTTTGGGATGCGAGCCCTCCTTTCGGAAGCAGTTCGGGGTGCGAGCCCATCGAGTCCGGAGAGAGCACACTCGAGCTTTATCATCCGGAAAAATAACTTAGCCGACTTTGTCATGCTTGACAGAGTACCTACAAAAGACACGAGGTAGTCATTTGCAAATCAAGTAAACACTTTCTTTATATTTGACACAACGAGCAAATATTATGCAACTTTTATATAGATGAGAGAAATAATGAACCACAAATATTTTTCGCATTTTACTGAGTTTATTCATTTCAAGCATATCATCGTGACTTTCACTTTTTACTATTCATCATTTCAAGATCTCAAATATGTAGCGGGTTAACGTATCCCTATACCCTGATACTTTCATTTTCACTTGCGATATTGGCATAACGTTTCATAATTCTGACATAATTTTGCACATAAACACAGAGCCTAAACTCACATATTTTACTTCATGGAATATTGTTCTTCTAGTGTTATAATTCTTTTATATTTAATTCGATCAGAATCCACATTTTGCTATTTTGACGACTTTCACAATGAAACAACTAAATCAGGTGGCTGTCTAAAAATTGGCATGAAGCAAGCTATAACAAAATAATACTAACACATATGCATTCGTCTTTAGCAAATAGGCAACAAGTGTTTTCATATCATATTAAACATTCTGAGGGGTATATTAAAAATCCTTATGTGAATCATGCACATGGGCATTACGTTATTGATCTTATATCTTCATATTTATAAAGCACGCTCCACATTAACGGGCAAGCATACCTCTTATTATAACAACAACATACTGTAGCATAATATCACATAATCAATTTCGTAAAGCATAGACTCCATATATTCCACTTAATATTTGATTTGTCTCATTTATACTAAAATCACTGTTACTTACTTTCTTTCTTAATAGACGTCAACACTAGCATTTTCACGCATACATCATTACCTATGTTTCATCTATTTCTAAAAAGTCGCCACATTTAAATATTTCTCATATCCACATTTTGACTCATATGTTCAATTAACCAATATCTTACTACGAGAGTTTATTTTCACAACCCCACTCTAAACGATGATTGCTAATTCAAATAACTCTATTCAAAAATTAATAATTCATACCCCTAAAATTAAATAAAGCCCCAAAACAATCTTATTAGAATTTTGGATATGAGTCATTGTTAACATATTTTCAATTTGTTCCAAGGGAATTATTATAACGTCAATCCGTTCTAGCAAGTGAGCATAGTAAACCGAGTGTACATTTGACTTTGCTAGGTAACATAATTTCTAATCATGCACTCATATTGTCAAATAACGAGGCTCGCGCAAAATAATTTAGCAACAAAGTAAATAGTAGAAAGAAACGACCTGGCGGAAATTTTGATAAATTCCATTGAAGCTTTAACGGAGAACTCTAACGATCATCAAAAAATTAACGGAGGAGATAACGTTGGCTTGGCTTGCTCCATCTAACTTTATGGTGGGGTCTACACAGCCCAAAAAATTCCATGCCATTCATTTCAACCCACAACCTTATACCATACTCTCTTCCTAATTTCCTCTTCATTTTCCCTTTACTCTCTCTTTCTTATCAGAAACGACCTTTCTCCATCATCGACCTCTACCAGGCGGCAACTTCTACTTCCCGGCGAGCTCCTCGTCTGGCGACATCTTTCCAACAGCGACTTCAACCACCGGCAACCTCAACTTCCAAGCGAGATGGTTGACTAACTGCGATTTCCTTCCACTATTTCAAAATTACTCGATTTAGTGGCATCTCCACCACCAGCGACCCCCCTGCTCCTAGAATTCGGCAACACCCATGGCTGCCTCCAACTGGCGGCATCCGACACCTTCTGATTTCATGAATTCCGGCCAACGAGAAACGATCTGACTGGTAAGTCGCTCTCTCTTATAAAATTTTCTTCCGTTGCTATTTCCCTCTTTTGCAATTTCCGATTTCAATTTCTGATTTTACTCAGGAGATCTCGCCTTCTGTCCGGCGACATCCCCGGCGGCTGCCTCACTCCGGCGACGTTCAAAGCTGCTTCAACCTCGATTTTCCCCCAAACCCTATCTGACCCAAGCCCAATCTCGCTCCATGGATTTGCGGATGGCGGCTTGGTTCGCAGCGGTGACTTCCATCATTCTCGCCGGCGAAAAACACTGTAAGCCAGCCTCCCTCTTCCCAACAGTTGACACGTACTAAAAAATGTTGCTAGCCAATTGACACGTGTTGGATAACGTTTTTCTCCCGTCGATACGTATCTCCGATCTACTGTTCATCACTGTTCATCACTGTTCACCACAGTTAATTTCTCCCTCCGTCTTTCCCTTTAATTTTCCGGCGAACGGCTCTTCTTCTCCGGACTACTACTCCGACGAGCCTCCCTCTTCAGACCACTACTCTGATGAGCTTCTCCGATCAATAGTTACCCATCTCATTTTTCTAAACTGCTTGCTCTGACTTTAATTCACTATTCTGCTCTTACCCACGCCGTTAACGAAGAAGATGGACTGGAAATTACTGACTTCCGTTCGTTGTTTACTGCCAACCCCCATTATAGTCTAGCCTTATACAATCGGCTCCTCTAATCCGGCATGACTCGCCGGAAAACGTAAGTCCCGACAACGGAACCAACTGATGCTGCCATGCCAAAATGGTTGCACAGGACTGACCGGGGGTGGCAACGGTGTCCGATCCGGATGAACAACGCTCCTCGGGTCCGACATAATGTGGGGCATACAAGATAAAACACCGTTAGGGATGGGGGCCTTTCCCCCAAAACCCTCCGGCGTGAGTAGACGTGGCCATACGGTTAAAACCGCCGGTTAACGGTTATAACCGACGGTTAATAAAACCGTTAAGTCCAAATCGTAACCTAACCGTTAACAGTGTACTAACGGTTACAGTTATACGGTTAACGATTATACACGGTTACACGGTTATACACAGTTACACGGTTAAAATGAGCCCCTTTTTTTCCAGATTGGTTCTTTTTTAACGGAAAGTTAACTGTTTTGGTTAACTTTTGTACTGTATAACCCCCTTTTTTTTTGAATAAAGAATACTATTTGAGATGTTACTTATTAATGATTTTTTTTTTGGAAAAAGTTATAAAAAAAAAGTTAAGAATTTTTAAATAAATGAAATTTTAACGGAAAATGTGTTTAACATATTTTTAACAGTTTTTTTTTTATTTTTTATTTTTTTGGTTAAGCAAAGCTATTTGAGAAATATTTCTTTTAAAAAATAGTTTTTAACATTTTTTTTGAAGAAAACAGTTAACTTTTTAACAGATTTTTAACTAGTTCTATAAAAAAGTTAACTTTTTATTTTTGTTTTATTTTTTTTTGGATAAAGAAGACCATTTTAGACTTTTGTTTACTATATACATTTTTTACAAAAAGATATATAAAAAAAGTTATGAATTTTGAAAGAAATAAAACTTAACTTTTTTAAAAATAAACGAAAGTATATAAAAGAAAAAGGGACGGTACCCTTAAATTTTATTAATTAAATAAAATTACAAAGAGGGGGACAACCAATCTTACCCTTTTATAATTAAGGGGGAACATTTAGGAGCCTTTACCTCTACCTAACTATTACAATTCAATAAAAATAAATCTAATCTAATAAATAAAAATTAAAAACTAATCTAATCCTCACTAATCACTTCCCGTAGAGTCATCCACATCGTATTGATATTTTGGGTCAAGTGTATCCTCTTCATAAGGCATATCTTGTTCTCTCTTTTTTGATATAACCAAATCCCCAAGTAATAGTTGATTTTCCAAGTTTTCAATCGTTAGTTGGGAACGTCTTTCATCCAAAACATTTCCTCCAATGCTAAATGCGGATTCGACCGCCACCATTGATGCGGGAGAAGCTAAGACTTCTTTTGCAATTATAGAGAGTATAGGATAACTCTCGTTCCTTCTTGACCACCACTTTAAAACATCAAAATCATTTGGATTATCACTACTTTGATCCCATTCAAAAGTAGTGTTGAAATATGTGTCTAACTCCAAGGGAATGTTAGAGGAAGAAGTAGTCCCTACTCGAGGACGTTTCTTTTTGCTATACAAATTAGCAAAAAAATGATATGAATCCGCCTCAAGTAAATCACCACCAACATCTTGAGAAGAAGTAGAGTCAACATTTTGAGAAGGATTTCCATGAATTGCATTATATTCGTTATAAAAAGACACCAAATCATTTTTTGTACTTTCAACAATATTCGACGAAGAATCATGATCACCTCTACCATCGGGGTATAAATTAGTATAATAAAAAGCTAAAATAGTAGCCAACTCATCTAATTTAACACGGGAATCTAATACTTTTGCAATCAAAAATAAAGACGGAATAGTGTTAAAATATTTTATCCACTTTTGTCTCATGAAAAAAATGCAATCCCCTAAAACATAGCAATCTTTTAAATTATTAAAACTACTAACAATTGCAACACAATGCTCAAGAACCAAAATGGAAGTTGGATAATAAACTCCCGATAATGCCAAAGTAGCGGTGTTAAAAATCTTTAGCAATTTACACAAATTAGTGCATGCATTCCATTGATAAGCAAATAAAGGTTGATTATTACCAAGTGTAGCAAAAAAATTCATAAGAAGCTCTTTATACTCAAAACCATCTTTTAACATTTTATAGGTGAAATTCCACCTAGTTGGAACATCGGAACTAAAATATTTGTCTCCAAGATTTTGATTTCTTAAAAACTTAATCCATTTTTTTGTAACACTATTTCTTCTAGAAATATATTCAAGGGCTCCTCTAATTGGGGAAACATGTTGTTCTAATGCATGCAAACCATCTTTAACACATAAATTAATAATATGGCATAAACATCTAATATGAAAAAACTTACCACCAAATGACGGTTGACAAACTCTAATCAAATCCGGTAAACTAGCGGTATTAGCACTAGCATTATCAAAAGAAATAGTAAATATTTTATTTGTAATCTTATATTTTAAAAAAATTCCACGCAACTTTGAACAAATAGCTTCGGCGGTATGGGGGGATCAAAATTTTCATATGCAACTAATCTTTTTTGGAGAGTCCAAGAATTATCTATCCAATGGCAAGTAACACCTAAATAACTATTTCTTTGCCAATGATTACTCCAACCATCGGCACAAATTGAAACTTTATTTGGTAAATTTGATAAAACCTCAATTAAAGTTTTTTGATATGTTAACACCACCTTATGAATATCACGTACGAGAGTCGAACGTGGTACTCTTGCGGCGGCGGGATTTAAAGAAAGTCTTATAAATCTTTCATAAAAGTCATCATCCGCAAAGTTAAAAGCAAGTCCTTTAACACATACAAATTTCGCCAATTCTTGCCTATAAATGACCTTATTAAATTTAAATAGGACGGAAGACGAACCTTGGGTGGTGGTTGGAGCTAATTGAGTTTGATCACTCAAAATGCCAAGTTTATCCGGATGTACTGTGCGTGTGTGGGTGTTAAGTGTCCCGTGCCCTCCACCCTTCGTAAATGGGTAGGATTTTGGACAATAGTTGCAAATAGCTCGATAATAGCGGTCGTCATCGGGAGCAATTTGCTCTTTTCGAAAATGTATTGTAAAAGTGTAGAACTTAGGGGCACGTGAACGTGGCATTGGCGGTTGTTCTTCTTGTTCTTGTCCCCGAGCACGACCACCTCGAGCTCGGCCTCGGCCTCGGCCGGCCCTACCCCCCTTCTACCACTTTCAACAACATTTTCATCCACATCTTGATCTTGCTCATTTTGTGTAAATGGTTCCTCAAAAAATTCGGATTCTTCTACGTTATGATGGGTGGTAGAACCTTGGTGTTCCTTGCCTTTCGAGAAGAAGACATTTTCGTTAGAAAACTGACTTGAATTCGAAAAAAAGCTAACTTTTGTTAAAAAAAAACTAACTGCAAATCTTTAAAAAACTGATTGGAAATCTTTAAAAAACTGATTGTAATTTAAAAAACTAACTAAAATCTGAAAAACTAACTAAAACCTCAAAAAAAACTAAATGAAATCTCTAAAAAACTAACTGAAATTTTGAAAATCTAACTGAAAACTCTAAAACACTAACTGAAAACTCTAAAAAACTAACTGAAACTGAAATACTAACTGAAAACTCTAAAAAAACTGACTGAAAACTCTAAAAAACTAACTGAAATTCTGAAAAACTAACTGAAAACGTTAAAAAACTAACAGAAAACTCTAAAAAACTAAGTGGAATTCCTAAAAACTATCTGGAAATGTTAAAAAACTGACTTAAAACTCCAAAAAACTAACTGAAATTCCTAAAAAATGACTGGAATTCTCGAAATATAAAAAAAAAATCATTAAAAAACTAACTGGAAATTGTAAGGAAACTAACTGAAACTGAAAATTGAATATAATGAGAGTATGAGAGGCTTAGGATATTTGAGAGTAGAGAGAGAGAGAGAGTAGAAGTAGAGATGTAAGGTAAAATTGAAAATAAAATGGTAGGAGGGAGGGAGGTAATATTTATAGTAGGGGGTGTTTGTTTTTTAAAAGAATTTTTTTTTTTAAATTTAATTGAAGGACTGGGCGCTGGAAGGAATTGGGAAAGGGAGGAAGGGAACTGGGTCTGGGAGTGGAGTGGGCGCTGGGTGTGGTGGGGCCTGGCCTGGGGAGTGGGGCGGTCAGAAGTAGCCGTTGGGGCCGGGGAAGGGAGCCGTTGAGCAAGTAGCCGTGGGGGGGATTAATTCAAATTTCAAAATTCAACGGTTAGACGGTTATAACCGCCGGTTAGTTAAACGGTTATAACCGGTTAAATAACCGCCGGTTGTCGGTTTTTGAAAACCTTAACCTTAACCGAACCGTGTAACCACCGGTTTCGATTAAGGCGGTTACGGTTAAGGCGATTGACGGTTTTGACCGGTTACGGTTACGGTTATTAACCTCCGGTTAGCCGGTTCCGGTTAGATTTTGGACACGTCTAGGAGTGAGAATCATCAATCCGATTCATAACATATATATTGACATAATATCAAATATTTCTAGAGAGAGATAGGAGAGAGAAAGCTTATAATTTTCACATACCTTTGCAAAATGGATGGAGGGAGTATTTATATCCAAGACAAGTCAACATTCTTATCATTTTATCTTGACACGTATCACGCCATCATTAGAGGGATATCTCTCAAGAGATTTCGTTTGGATAAGACCAAGGCAAGAAACTTGACAAGTGGCATGGTTCCCACTTGGAGACATCAGCATACTGAGAGAACCAAGATGCGACATGCGACAATCATAACATTAGCAGCATACAACATGAGACATTCGACCTACGACAGGCGACATGCGACAACCAATATGCAACATGCGGGAACCAACATCTGACATGCGGGAACCAACATCCGACATGCGGGAACCAACAACATCCGAAATGCGGGAACCAAGCCATTGGCGAGAACCAGGATCAGAACCATAACCATAAACATATAACATGCGGCATATAACATATAACATATAATTTGCGGCATATAACATATAACATATAACATGGGGGAGCCAAACCATAACTATAACTTTGGCGACAACCGGAACAATAACCTTTGCCGAGGTACGAGAACCACCAGACGAGAACCAAGCAATTGACGAGATCCTCACAAAATATGGAGCCCATATTGATCATTTTTGAACTTGGGTCGGGTCAACACTTATAGGGCATAATATTTTGTTATGGGCACATCAACCTCATTTTCCAATTTGATCAAATTTAGGGTTTGAAATGATAAATTTTGGTCTAAATGAGGCTTTTAAACGAAATTCTTTAGAAAACATAGTTAAATCGTTAGGTGTAAGTGCAACTTAACTTCGGGTAATCTGGCAATTTTATGTGAGAATATCTAGTCAGCATACATTTGGCTAGACATGGGCAAATTGGAATCGGAACCGGGAAGAACCGGAGAACCGAACCGGAACCGAGGTGAACCGAAACCGTCTGATTCTCGATTTGGAATTTCTGAAAACCGTGAACCGTTGGTTTTAGAACCGAAATCGGAACCGGAACCGGAGAAACGGCGGTTCGGAACCGGCTTGAATCGGCAGTTTTAACGGAAATTTCAAAAAAAAAGTCAAAATTTTCAGTTTTTCACAGCTTTTCAGTGCTTTTTCAGTCAATTTTACCCGTTATTTTTGACTTTTTAGACCTTTTTCAGTAATTAAAAAAAAAACAATCCTTGTTAATTCACCTCCTTACATTTTTTACCTATAAATACAAATTCACCTCATTACATTTTTTTTCACAAAACTCTCTTAACTCTCTCTTAACTTTCACTATCAAAGCTCATTACAAATTCTCAAGGCTCAAGCTCAAATCACTCCCCAACATTCATATTTTCAGCCATTATTCCATAATTCATCCTCATTTTTCATATTTTCATCCCTTTTCATACACACCATCATGTCTTCTTTCCTTATAAATTTAACAAAAAAACGGGTAGCAAGAGCAAAAACAACCAACTTTCTTCATCTTCTCGACTACCACCACCACCACCACCAAATGATATTCCCTTTTATGATGGGAGAATGTTGGGGAGAAATCAATGGGAAAATAATGAAGATGAGGAGGTTCAAGTTGGAGACCAACAATTTTCAATACCGCCTTTCATGTCACAACCACAATTTGTAGGAACTCCAAGTACTGAAGAAAGTGATGCACATAACCTACCACCAGTACCACCACCACCTGCACCAAGAGGAAGGGGTCACGGTCTTCGTGGAGGCGGTCGACAAGGTCAACCGCATGAACCTAAAATTCGTGAACCGAAGTCCCCAATTTTTATTCGTCACTTTAGGAAGGAGCTCGGAGTGGACAAACATGGTGAAGAGGTTTGGAAAGTGATATGTAACTATTGTGAAAATATTTATACTTGGAGGGATGGCAATGGATACGGCACTTATACCAAGCATGTTCGAGTTCATCATCCTACCGAATATGGCATAGATCCAACTCAAACACAACTCCAAGGAGTTTCGACTTCTTTGATGGGCGCTTTAGGTACGTCTTCTTCTTCTTGTCTTATTACATTTCATTATAGTGAACAAAATCATAGAAGAGGTATGGCAAAATTTGTTTGTGTTAAATGTCTTTCCTTTAGTTTTGCCGATGATGAATTCTATGAAGATTTTGCTAAACTCTCTCTTAACCCCGCTGCAAAAAGAATACCACGTAGAACTCTCACACGTGATATTGCAAAAATAGTCGGGGAATATAAATATGGTTTAATACAAATATTTGCTAATTTGTCTCAACAAGTTTCTATTTGTTCGGATATATGGAGTGATAATCGTTGTGAACATTTTTATATGGGAGTAACTTGTCATTGGATTGACAATTCTTGGACAATTCAAAAGAGATTGATTGCATATAGAGATTTTGATGATGAGCATACCGCACACAATATTGCACTTAAACTACAAAGTATTTTACAAGAATATAATTTAGTTACTAAATTTTTTTCAATGTCTTTTGATAATGCTAGCTCTAATACTGCATGTTTACCGGAGCTAATTGATATTTGTAAACCGGTATTAGGTGGTAAATTTTTTCATATTAGATGTTTTTGTCATATTTTAAATTTATGAGTGCAAGATGGTCTATCTGCTTTACAAGATTCAATTATTCCTATTAAACGAGGTATACAGTTTATTATGAGAAAAAATTTCAATCAAAGGAAATGGAGCGACTATTGCAAAGAAAATGATATCCGTCCTAAAAAAATTTCAAATGATGTTACAACTAGGTGGAATTCTACCTATAAACTTTTAGCGGATTCTTTTGTTTATAAAGAACAAATTTGCTTGTTTTTGTCTTCCGTTGGTTACAAATACACCCTATTTCTTCATCAATAGAGTGCTTGTGCTAGCATGATCAAATTGTTGAAAAATTTCAAGGATGTCACTGCCATGTTATCCAGTACGTATTATCCTACTTCTAACTTAGTTGTTGATCATAGTACCATTATTTCGGATACATTTTGTGAATTTAAAGATGATCTCATAATTGGTCAAGCTATTGTTAGCATGAAGGAAAAATGGTAGAAATATTTTGAGACAATTTCAAGTATTTTTTTTAATTGCAAAAATTTTAGATCCAAGGGTTAGAATGGATGGTTTGGAACAACTTCTTAAATATTACTATCTCAACTTGTTTGATGCAAATGATCCCCGTTTTCCAAATATTGAAAAAATATTGTCTGATGCGAAAAATAAATTTTTTAATGTTTTTAAAGAGTACAACTCAATTTATGGTGGTGCTAATACAAGTGAGGCTCCTCCTCGTCAAACTAGCGAAACGGACAACTCTTTTTTGACTTCTTTTTATGGAAATAGAAAGCGCTCGAGAGGAAGCGATTCTAATGCGAAATTTGAAAAATATTTGAACACGAAATTTGAATATGATAATGAGGTTGAATTTAACATTTTACATTGGTGGGCCAAGAGGGCGAGTTCTTTTCCTATTGTTTCTAGGATAGCAAGAGAAATATTTGCTTCTCCCGCATCAACGGTTTCGATTGAGCACGCTTTTAGCATTGGTGGAAATATTGCGGATCCGCAACGTGCAAATTTAACGGTCAAAAATTTAGAAAATTAAAATTTGTTGAATGATTGGGTCAAAGCGGAGAAAAGAGATCAAGAGCCAAAGTTCTCCTCATCCGATGAAGATTTCTTTGATACAACATCGGAAAGTGACGACAACAATGGCCCAATCCCAATGGCGCAATGTAAGTTGATGTAATTTATATAGTTTAATTTGTATAATATAATTTGTTACTTTGTTTTATTTTATATATTAGATTTATTTGTTTAGATTAGATTGTTATAATTTAAATAAATATTGTAAAATACTAAGAACGAGGTTAAGGCTCCTTATGTCCTCCCTTACTTATAAAAGGGCAAGGTTGGTTGCCCCCTCATTGTAACATTTTATCAATTATTAATAAAATTTAAGGGTACCGTCCCTTTTTCTTTTATAAAATCTGTTAAAATAATTAGTTTATTATTCATCATTATTCATCTTCATCCAAAATCGTTATATCTTAAAAGTTTTGATGGCTTAAAATTGAATTTGGAAGTAATCACTGAGCAAGACACCGCCCTGAAACATAAGATATTCCAGCTCAATAAGGCCCCTCACGTGTCACCTAGAAGCTACATCAGGGACGAGGTCATCAGCTTCTACCCAGACGAACTAGCAACTAATGTGGTGGCCAGAGAGCAAGTTCTCGTTATCCCAGGATTGATTGATGGGTGTACGATGAGCAGACTCTTGATAGACACGGGGGCCTGCAAAGACATTCTATTTTTCAAAACGTTCAAGGAAATGGGATTATCAAAGGAGCAGCTATCACGGTATGATGGTCGACTTGAAGGTTTCACCAATCATAGGGTGGATGCAAAGGGGCAGATCGAGCTAGATGTTGACATAGGCCAACATCCATACAGGGTCACTACTAAGGTAACCTTCATTGTTATTGATGTAAATAGTGATTATGCTGCTATTTTTGGTATTCCTGGCCAGGTCGCACTTAGATTGGTGGCCTCTATCCCCCATCAACGAGTTAAGTTTCCCACGCTAGCTGGAGTGGGATGCGTGCAAAGTACATCTCGAGCATACCTCAATCACGTCCTTAGAATGAGAAAGAAGAGGGAGCTAGAGGTTGAAACTCCTGAGGGGTATTTGAAGCTATCAAAGTCTGTCACCACAACGTCACGGCTATCTACGATCACCTGCATGGAAGAAGCGACCTATCACTCACATAACGATGTCATGACTGAGCCAACACGTCCTTCTCAAAACACCATGGTCGATTCAGATGCAGTTATGGTCGACCAAGTCTTCATAGGCGAGCTATTCCTACATATCGACAATAACTCGGGGGTGTGAATGTGTGCCCAAAATTTTTGTGTTTATTTTTTTGGATTCACGCGAGTTTGAAGACATCCGGTTTAATTTGAAAAACGGAGTCGCCACGCCATTTTGATTACCTCAAAACTTTGAAAAAAAGGTTTTATGGGTTCGGAGGTTAAGTTACCCCTTGGGAAGAACGGATCGTCGTTCACCCAAGGTGCCTTGCCGTAGCAAGTCTCCCAAGATCCCATTAATCGTGCTTGCTTGCGTGCTTTCTTGTGTGCATGTGTTTGAAAATAAGGAGGGAATGTCCCAAATCGTCTTCCGGACGTACAAACCATTTGTTGGTTGTCGCTCGGGATTTCTTGGATTTTATGTATTCGAGATTATGATCCCGCCCTCATCTTGGACTTGTGATCATCGCATTTTTGGACCTTGGGACTTGCGTGATCGAGAGAATGACTCTCTTTATAGTCAAAGATGAGGTTCTTTAGAAAAGGAGGGTCCTTAGCCCATCAATCCTACACTTTAAGATGGTCGAGCTCGTATAGATGCTTCATACTCATCTTAAGTGATAATCGGAGATATAGGGTTCAAAGGTGTCCCTTTCTAAAGAGATTATGAAACCTTTATGGAAGGAACGATGTAAAGATAGGATCTTTTACATCGGTCCGTTCCGAGGTTACTAATGGGGACATGGGGGAAATGTATGTAAAAATGACATTTTTAATGAAAAGATGACATTTTTGGGTTGCAAATGATGCATTTGATTCAAAAAAATGATCTTTATTGCAAATGATGCATAAAGATATGATTTTTATGCAAATGATGCATTTGATTTAAAGAAATGATCTTTATTGCAAATGATGCATAAAGATATGATTTTTATGCAAATGATGCATTTTTATGAAGAAATTGGAATTCATTATGCAAATGATGCATAAAGATTGCATTTTGAAAAGCATATGATGCTAGTTTATGGTAAAGACATGATCTTTAAAGCAAATGATATTTGGAAAAGGTATTTTGAATGCAAAGGATGCATTTTGATTAAAAAGATTTGATTTTTATATGCAAAGGATGCATAAAGATGACATTTTTATTGGAAAATGGGGGTTTTAGGTGCAAAGGATGCACCTTTATGGGGAAAGACTACATTTTTATGACAAATGATGTCTAATGCATGCAAAAGGGGAAGGGGGAATATAAATATATGATCTTTAATCTACCAAGTCCCAAGCAATATAAAGACAATGCAATGAGCAATTTATAAAGCAATTAGGATGCAAGGTTAGGGCGTGCGAGGTTACCAATGGCTTCCTTCTTCTTTGGATGGAGCTAGGAGGAGAGGTTGATCTTGGATCTTCAAGGAGGAGGGAGGTAGCTTCATGGCCTTCTTCTTCACCTTCTTGAACTTTCAACAGCCCTTGAGAGTATTCTTCACGTATAATGAGAGATTGATGTCTTTTTTGTGGATGATTAAAATGGGTAGAGGAGGCCTCTATTTATAGGTAATCTGGAGAGAGCGAATGAAGCCGTGCGGCTAGGGACCTCGAGCTAATGCAGCCGTGCGGTCTTATCCACAATGACTCAGCATTTCTAGAACCATGCAAGGTGGCAAATTCTAGAAGGCTCCTCCTAATTAAGAAAAACGTGTTTCTTAATTAGGAAGGATTCCCTTCAGCCCTTAATTAATAAAAAACAGTTCCGGAATGTTTTCGGAACACTAGGAAGGTCTGGGGAATTAACGGAAAACTTACCGAAATTGCCGGGAAATTTAACCGGAAGGCATGAGCCAGATTTGGGTACTTACAGAAGCCCCTCGGCAACGTCACTTGCAAGGCGAGTGGGGTTGTCGATAGAAAAGGATCCGATCTGGCGAATGCCGAGACGGATTGAGAGACCGAGGTGGTCGAGTGGCTGAACCTCTGGAAGGCTACCTACGTATTCTGGAGGAATCAAGCCAGGCCGTAGTTCGGAATAGGATCCGATGAGGAATTGAGAAGAGAAAACTGGTCTCTCGCTGGGGAAATAGAAGAGAGAATGACCTAGGAGGTCAAGCAATTGATCCTACTGGGGATATGCTAGAAGTGACCAAGGTGGTCGGATAACAAAGTCTCTTATGAGGGACTACTTCATCACTGAGGAGTGACGGAGGAACAGGGTGACCAAAGTGGTCGGATGGCTGGACCTTTTATAAAAGGCTACCTACGTATCCCGGAGGAATCAAGCCTTGATCGTAGTTCAAGCATCACTAGATAGGTAGGAACGATGTCTAGGATCCTTGAGGTTTTGACAATTAATGGAGGTTGTCACCTGACATTATTTCATTCCAACGGAAGCTAAAGCTTACGGCGCTATCTCTTCTTGACAGAGATAGAGGGAGCTAATGCTGGATGGCGTTATTTCCTTATGACGGAAATAACGGAGACTAAAGCTTATGGCGCTATCTCTTTTTGACAGAGATAGAGGTAGCTAAAGCTAGATGGCGTTATTTCTTTATGACGGAAATAACGGAGACTAAAGCTACTTGCGGCGCCATTTATCTCTTTTTGACGAGAGATAGAGGTAGCTAAAGCTAGATAGGCGTTATTTCTTTATGACGGAAATAACGGAGACTAAAGCTTACGGCGCTATCTCTTTTGACGAGAGATAGAGGTAGCTAAAGCTAGATGGCATTATTTCTTTATGACGGAAATAACGGAGACTAAAGCTTACGGCGCTATCTCTTTTTGACAGAGATAGAGGTAGCTAAAGCTAGATGGCGTTATTTCTTTATGACGGAAATAACGGAGACTAAAGCTTACGGCGCTATCTCTTTTTGACAGAGATAGAGGTAGCTAAAGCTAGAAGAACTTAAGTATACTTCACTATTCAGGATAGAGGTAACTTAATTTTAGAGAACTTAGCATACGTCATTATCCGGGATAGAGGTAGCTTAAGTTTAGAGAGCTTGAGCATACGTCACTATCCGGGATAGAGGTAGCTTAAGTTTAGAGAACTTGAGCATACGTCACTATCCGGGATAGAGGTAGCTTAAGTTTAGAGAACTTAGCATACGTCACTATCCGGGATAGAGGTAGGCTAAGTTTGGAGAACTTGAGCATACGTCACTATTCGGGATAGAGGTAGGCTAAGTTTAGAGTTTTGACAATTCGGAGGTTGTCACCTAGCATTATCCCGTTATAACGGAATTAACGGAGGTGACTGGGAAGAAAGCTCAATTGAAAAAGATGTTATCTTAGTTAAAAGATAACGGGAATTGCATGCCCAAGTGGAAGGTCCAGGGGCAGAATTGTAATTTTCTGCTCAGAGCGAATGAGGCCGCCTGGCATGAGATGGAGAAAAAGAAGCCGTATGGCTAGAAGCTTGATTTTTCCAGATTATTTAAAATCAGATTTGAATGGGTCATTGGCATTGTGTTGCCGCCCAAGAACGCAGAGAGAGAGAGGAGGAAGAGAAATTTCGAATTCCTTCAAATCCCTTGCTTCCCTTTGATTGGAATGGATCCGGAGGGCAATCCTATACCGAGGCAAGCAAGAAGAAACATCTCGGCGGCCGCTCGGAGGAGTAGGAAAGAACTCGTTCGAACGGAAAGAAAGTATGACTTTCTTACTCCTCCATCGGAGCTTTACCCGGGAAGAAGGGAGCATAAATCGACGAACCCGCGTCCGATTGGGGTAAGCGTTCTTATTTGGCTCAATTCCGTCGATTTTGATTGAGTTTTGAATGACTTAGGGCTTGACCCGAATTTAGGAATTTTCTAGGATTTTCCTAGGATTTTTGAATGATTTTGAGACATTGACGATGAACCTATGAGGCTAAGAATGTGCAATGTGCAATTTGTTTGACAAAAATAGTGAGAATGACCCACTTTTTTCTCGAAAATAAAATAAGAATGATAATTGCCTAAAGTGAGACGGAGTTCTTGCATGTGCTAGAACTGGGTCAAAAATTTTGATTATCAAGATTTTTGGAAGATGAAAAGGATTCATGCATGCCATTTTTGAAAGAATAATGCTTATGTGCAAAGAATTGTGAAAATTGGGATTTTGTGCTTTAGGAAAGCAATGGGACTTGACATGACGCGTTTCAAGCGATGAAAGACGTGCTTTTTCATGCAAAGATGCTAGAAAAACTTTTGTGAATGCTTTTCTTTTGAAAATATGTGCACTTTTTTTAATATATGCATGCTTTTGAAAATGATGAATGATTGACACATTTCTTTTGCTGTGCTTGTCTACAGGAGAACAAGTCTAGAGGACCATCAGAGATTGCAGTCAAGCTTTGGCAGAGGATGCCGGATTTCGAGAAGAATGGGGTGAACCCCAAGGATTTGGTGAGGGCTACCGGCCTGGATTCGTTCGTCGAGGCTATCGGCAGGGGTGTTCATATCACCTCTAAGAGCAAGGGCTTGGTCCAGGCCCTTTCTGAGTTATGGTGGGATAGGACCCATAGTTTCCATCTGAGCTGGGGAGAGCTGACAGTGACTCCTGCCGATTTCACAGCTATTACTGGCCTACAGTTCACCGGGAGGCCCGTGACTTGGAGAGACCATATTACTGCCGAGGAGTTTCAGAATTTGGTCGGGTTTGAGCTGATTCCCAAGGGACTGGGTATGGAGACACGGAATGTCGAGGTGGCGATTGAAGCGCATGCGAGAACTGCTTGCTAATGATGTGGCTTTGCCCCGGCTAGAGCCTTTGTGTGGTTGATGTTATCAGTCACCATTTTTGCTAATTATGGGACACTGGCCATGACTTGCCTCCTCGACTCTCTGGAGGATGTGGATGGGATAGGGACGGTCTCTTGGGGAGAGGCCGGATTGGCAGAGCTCTACTTCTCCATGGACATGTACAGCCGTAACAAGGCTGCTTCCATGGATTGCTTTTCATTTGCCCTTGAGGTAGTCTCCTTTTCTTTTCTCTTTTCTCTTTTCTGTCTTGAGACTTTTATGAGAGAGAGAATGACCTTTTTGATGTTTTGAACATGCAGGCCTGGTTCTGCGAGGTGATCGGGTTCTTCAGTGGAACCAAGCGGAGCGATATCACCATCTTCCTGCTATGATCATTTGGGAGGGGAGATGCGAGGGATAAGTTCACGGGAAAGACCCGGATCACTTTCGACTACAAAATGGTGAAGCCGATCATCAACAAGGACGGGCCTGATGGAGTGGACTTCTACCCGTGGGGCAGGTATCCGGAGATTTTGCTGGGAGAGGCCATTGAGGCGACGAGGCGGAGGAGATGGCTCACTGAGGCGACATGTGATGTCATATATTTGGGGGACCGTTTCTCGAGCGGCATGGCCATGTCCCTCCATTGGATGCCATTACTCCTCGGGATCCTCGGCACGGATGCTACGGCCCGGGGGGATTAGCGAGCGAGATGAGATAGCTAGGTACCGAGGGGAGGTATAGGCTGCAGAGGAGTATTTTGACATAGGTACCCCCTACGCTGTGTTTGTGGAGCGGCGGCGAGGACGCCACGAAGCTAGTGAAGGCGGCGGTCACTCGGGGGTATGGGGAGGATGAGCCTGCGGACCGCCGATCCCTCCTGCGCATCTTGTCCTATGTGGTCCATGGAGTTCCGAGGAGGATGAGGATTCTGTCCCGGCACAGAGCCCAGTATACCATGTCCTTTGGCCATTGCTGTAAGTATACTTTTAGGGTCTTATTCCCTTTTCGGCTTTGATTTTCTTGCTTTTTGCAATTTTACGAGATTTTACGAGATTTTTCGAGATTTTCTCTTCTTTTCTCGGAGTTCCGGCTCGCACTTATGATAGGGCGATCGGGCAGAATAGGGTGGAAGGACATGTGTCGGTCCCTTACGAGGAAGGCGCTGCGCTTCAAAGGCGGCGGCGGATGCAGGAGCCGGGCGCAGAGACGACATGTCGGGGACACGGCGTCTACCTCATCGGCCTCGGATTACTCTTCCCGGTGCCATGCCTCGGGGCGGGGACCCAGCGGCCGACATTGCAGGCGGTGGGCTGAGTGCGGGCACGATAATGTCCATCTGTCTGACGTGAGCGACCAAGAGGACTTGATGAGGGAGGCTAGCGTCTATGAGCTGAGCAGCGATGAGGAGGAAGAAGAATCGGAGGCCTAGGAGGTCTCTAGAGTGGATTTAGGAACAAAAACAAACAATGGACAAGATTTATGCACACTTTGTTTATTTTTTGCTTTATTCTGGCGCCGATGGGGCGAAGACATTGTATTAATGCTTTATTTACTTTTTCTAATTTATGCTTTTTAATTTGCATATTATCTGAGCCTCGGGGCAGTTTTTTTGCTTGGAATTGGGGCTGAAACTGGGCCAAAATGATATATGATGATGTATAAATGCTTGAATGGCTTCTGGACATGTTCTTGCACAGGTTTTGGTTGAGAAAGTGGGGTGAAAACTCCCTTGGGCAGCAACTTTGGTTGTGGGGTGAAAACTTTGCAGCAATTTTACTGAGATGGCTAATGTGGCGATGCGGTTTTGTCCGGAGGGCAAATGAAGCCGTGCGGCTCACGATCTGTACGAAGCTGGTCATTTTCTGAATAAAAGCAAGGCTTGGCCATTTCATTTCATTTTCAACTTAGACTTGTCCCAATTGTTCCCATAGCACATTTTGGACTTAAAGACACCATCTTTGGTCATTTTGCGATGGAGAAGCCCGTTAGATTGCAAAGGGAAGCGAGACCGTTTTACATCCAGATCTTCAATCTTGGGTGAGACACAACTTTCAATCTCATAGGGGCTGCTTGATTCTTCCTTCAAGATCAAGTCTTTATGGCATTTGAGGATCTCCCGCCCGATTGGGACCTTTTGAGAGCCGCGGCAAAGTTACGGGACGTCGGAGACATGTTTCTTGCTTTTCTTACAACAAGATTGTCCCGACGCATGAAGACTTCGAGCCTTGATTGGGGTCGAGATTGAGGCTATATCTATTCCGCTGATCGGAGAGCGTGCCGGTGGCGGCAAAGCTTGCATCTTTTACAAGATTCCTGCAGGAGAGGCTGAGAGGATGATGGTAGCCCGGACAGGGATTGACCTTTCGGATATCCCGGGCGAGGTTTGGGTCTCCGGATATGGCTGCGACCCACCCCGGTGGCTATGGACGCATTTATCCTTTGCGTATTCTCTGCTCTGTTCACCGGCGAGTCAGTGGGGATGCTGTCATAGTGGTCTCTTGGACATGGTTAGAGGCTGAAAGCTGGGAAGGATATTGTCCCATTGGTTTTAGGGAGAGACATTGCATGGGATTGACAGGATGGCTCGGGAGACCATTTCATGAGATCCAGGAGTCCGTTTGTCTTGACCTTATGGCTGTAGGAGAGGCTCGGGGTTTTGCCGGGGGCTTTGCCGACTTAGTGCCCTTGGGTGATTTCTCGGAGAAGTGCAGAGGCAACGAGGACCGAGTAGGCAGGAGGCGACGATGGCTAGGCTATCCACTTCGGACATCCGTTGGTGGATACCTCATTGGAGGTTGCGGACCCGGGAGGACATTTCGGGAGTCTTATCTTGTGAGGAGTTCCAGGGAGGTTATAGCTGGTCAAATCGTCCTTCTACATTCCCTACTTAGTATCCGAGGCGGTTTGGGGCTTTACGGGAGCCATTGAGTGATTGGGAGGACATTCGCACCATGGAGGTGGTGTCATTGGATATGAGGATCCGGCCCGGTTTCTCTTTCTTCTCGAGGCTTGGACATACCTTTGCTTTCCCACGGGGCTATCTTCGGGAGGCGGGAAGAGTACCATCTTGACCACTTGTCTACTTATGCGAGTACGAGAGGGAATGGGAGCGGCGAGGTCATCTTGGAGGAGAGACGTCGAGCTTTATTGGGAGGCGGCTGCGACTCGAGTAGGACTCACGAGGGAGGCGAGGCTAAGGCGAGTCGCCATAACCGATCGGGTGACTGATCGAGACATGGAGGCTCGGTACAAGAGGTTGTCAGAGGTTGCTCCTTTGGCGAGACTCGGAGGGAGGAGGTGCGGACTAGTGCTCGGGTAGAGAGAGCACTTATTGACACGGGTTTGGTGGAGGCTCCGGTGAGGATACCGGAGGTCGGGATGAGGATACCGACATCATAGATAAAAAGAGGAAGAAGACTCGACGGGAGCCGAGGAAAAGGAAGAAGACCAGAAGACTCGGCGAATGACAGTGACAAATCTTTTCTTAGGATCCTCTTATTGCCATTTTGCAAACACATTAGTTTATTTAGGCATTTTATTGTATTTTAGATCTTTGTAGCGAGGTTAGCGAGTTAAGAGGTAGGCAGGTGCTTGAACTCATCAAGAAGTTTTTAACTTGTAATGAACAAGAAATATTATCTTAGAAATTAATCAAGACACATTTCATGGAAATTCAAATGTCTTATTGATTGGGACCCGTTTTATGAAAAGCTTGAAATACCCTTTTATTATTTAGGACGCACTTCATGGAAGCTTGATTGTCATTTTTATTGTTTAGACCGAACCATATATGGCACCTACGTTCCCCTTTTACAAGAAAGACTAAGGGGCTCAGGTCTTCGTAGTTCATTACAGTGAACTATATATATTTTTATGTGCAGCCCTGTTGTTTTTGCCTAGACCGCCCTTTTGGGTTTCGGCCTAGTGGGCATTACTCTTTTTGCACTAAGATTTTTTTTTTTATATGTGCAACCATTGTCTTTTGCCTAGAACCGCCACTTTTGGGGTTTTCGGCCCTAGTGGTGAAATTACCGGATCAGAGAGCGGCGCAATCGCGCCCAGGCATCGGCATCTTTCGCGTTGGAGCGGTTGTCTCGCCGTTTTGTTTTGTAGAGTCGCCGCGCCGTTTTTATTAAGCCCAAAACATTGAAAAAGGGCATCGGTTTAAAGATAATTTTTAAAGCTGTTTTTGTGTGATGAGATTTTGAGTTCGGAGGTCGAGATGACTCCAGGGAAGAGAATATTAGAATATTAGAGCTCACCCGAGTAGCCTCGTAAAACGAGTCTTTCGGATACCCTAATATCCTTTAAATGTTGTGTGTGTGTGTGTGTGTGTGTGCTTTTAAAAATGCATGCTTGTATCGGATGTCTACATTGTATGCTATGTATGGAAAATGTATTGAAATAGTATAGGAAGGAAGCCTTACCAATGTTGGTTCGTGTCTGTCTTCCCATTTGGGGAATAGTGTTTGAGAGTCGGAGTAGCGTTCGGTATGGATCGGGATTGCTTGGGAGGGGCCGGTTGTACGCGGACGAGAGTTTCGGCGTGAGTTGAGGTTGTAGGCTGCGTTCGGGCGAGGTTCGGCGTGCGTAGGGGATCGTCGGGATCACTCGGGCGAGAGGTTCGCGTGCGTTGTGGTGGCGGGAGTTACTCGGGCGAGTTTCGGCGTGCGTTGTGGTGGCGGGAGTCACTCGGGGCGAGATTTCGGCGTGGTTTGGGATCGTCGGTTTGACTCGGAAAGAGCGGGACACCGTGGAAAGACCCGAGGCAAGGCCTCGGAGTACCACGAGGGGCCTCGAGTACCTCGAGAGTGCCTCGGGGCAGCGCGGGAGCGTCTCGGGAGCGCTCGGGGAGGCCGGAGCACCGCGAGGAGCTCGGAAGGCCTCGGAAGGATCGAAAGGGGCGGGAATGCCTCGAAAGGACTTAGAGGGAAGCGAGAAGGCTGAGGGAGGAAGAGAGAAGTGGGAGGTGTGTGAAAATGAGGAGGGGGAGCCCTCTCATTTATAGTGCCAAATTTGGTGCAAGAGGTCCGTACGGACCTCCACAGTAATCCGAGTTTTTGGTTTTCCTCGATTTGAGGAATGCTGATGATGGAGGAATATTTGCAATTATGGTGTCCTGAGCAATAAGGTCCGTACGGACCATCTTGCATGCAAAGAGGTCCGTACGGACCAACTCTGCGAGGGGAGTAATCATTTTCCGGGATTTGAGGAATATTGTGGACTTTAAGGAGATTGATAATTATGACAACAAAAGAGGATCCGTACGGACCAATATTGCATTCTCAATTTCACGAAAATTCCCGAAAGGTCTTTTTGTCCCTTTTTATCCCGGAAAGGCTCCTCCTTGGTTTGGTTGGGGGTTTAGAGAGGGTTTTGAGTGAGAGGGTCGTCGGGAAGCTGTGTTGATGAGTCTGCGGTGTTTCCGTGTGTGTGAAAGGGTGTGATCAGTTGGGGTACTTACGAAGCCCCTCGACGACGTCACTTATGAAAGAAGTGGGGTCGCCGATAAGATAAGGGTCCTAATCTGGATCGCGTGAGGAGAGGAAGTGACCGTGAGGGTCAATGTGAGGACGTGGTGGTGTCCTTTTGTGTGGCCAGTTTAGGTCAATAGGCTGGACCCTGTGATAGGATTCCTACGTATCCCTGGCGGGAATCAAGCACAGTCGTAGTTCGGGTGTGGGGTGAGTGTTTTGTGAATGCGGGCGTGGTGGTGCCACTGAAGTGTCGTGTGACCGCCGAGGTCGGTGGTAGGGCGTGGTGGTGTCTGGGTGACCGCATAGGTCGATCGTGAGACCACTGTGATAGGATTCCTACGTATCCCTGGCGGGAATCGAAGCACAGTCGTAGTTCGAAGGTCGTGAATTTGTGAGTGTATGTGGGCGTGTGGTGCCACGAAGTGTCGTGTGACCGCCGAGAGTCGGTGATGGGAGCGGGGTGGTGTCCTAAGATGTGGTGACCGCCGAGGTCAATTGTGAGGGCGTGGTGGCGTCTGGGATGGAAATTTTACGATTTTCCTAATCGGGTGGTTTAAGGCCTTAGGGTAGGAGAATAGAGTGAGGACTTGAATCGTCTTCGATTGCGGTTGGTGCCACGGCAGAGGACTTTGAATCGTCTTACGGTGGCGGTCGATGCCACGGCCCCGGAGGACTTTGAATCGTGCATCCGGCGGCGGTTGGTGCCACTGTTGGAGGACTTTGAATCGTCGTGCGGCGGCGAGTTGATGCCACGGCCCTTATTGGAGGACTTTGAGATCGTCATGCGGCGGCCGGTTGGTGCCCACGGCCCCGGAGGACTTTGAATCGTCATGCTGGCGGCGGTTGGTGCCACGGCTGGAGGACTTTGAATCGTCTTACGAGGCGGCGGTTGATGCCACATGTTGGAGAGGAGACTTTGAATCGGTCATGCGGCGGCGGTTGGTGCACACGTTGGAGGGGACTTTGAATCGTCATACGGCGGCCCCTGGTTGGTGTACGCGGCTGGAGAGACTTTTTGAATCGTCGGCTCCCCAGCGGCGAGTTGGGTGCCACGGCTGGAGGACTTTTGAATCGTCATACGGCGGCGGTTGATGTAATGCGCGAGGACTTTGAGATCGTCTTCTAGCCGCGATTTGATGTAATGCGTGAGGACTTTGAATCGTCTTCTAGCCGCGATTTGATGTAATGTGCGAGGACTTTGAATCGTCTTCTAGCCGCATTTGTGGAGGCGTAGGAGCATGCTACATGTAGCCCGAAGGCGTAGATGCCTTTGTGTTTTTGCATGTTGAGTAGAAGGTTGGACTTACGATGACTACTTTGCCAGGTGCTCTTATGACACATGCCAGATTGAAGTTAGGGCAAGGATGACGGCCGGTGATTGCTTCACCATTTGGCATTTTGGAGCGCTTCGTGCCTTGGGACTTGTACTTTCGGGAGGTGTTGGCTCGCTTAACTTGTGCTTGTTTTGCACGTTGAGTGGAGGCAAGGATGATGGCCGGTCTTTGGGGATATGCGATCTTGTATGACTTCCTTTCGACTTGTTGGGGGAGGAGCTCGGACTTACTTTGATGGCCAGGTTGCTAGCTGTACCCCGTTGAAGTGAGGCGAGACCGGTCTTGCGTTGATGGCCAGGTGCTTGAATTGCTTTGAGGATGCGCTGACCACAGCAGGGGCCTTGTTTACATTGTATTGGGAGAAGATGACTTCGGACCTCTTTTGAGGAGACAGCGATGGTTTGAGATTGTCGTTGAGCGTTTGGAGCGTCTTGTGCCTTGATATTCGTCTTTGGGAGGTGTTGGCTCCGCTTCTTGAATTGCCCGTCGGGCGTTTTGGGAGGCTATCTCGTGCCTTGCCAGGATTACGTCTTTGGGAGGTGTTGGCTCCTTCTTGGTGCCATCGGGCGTTTTGGAGCGTCTACGTGCCTTGGGGACCCCGTCTTTGGGAGAGTGTTGGCTCCGCTTCTCAGGTGCCGTCGAGAGGCGTTTTGGAGGCGTCTCGTGCCTTGGGATTCGTGTTGGGGAGGTGTTGGCTCCTTCTCGGAGTGCCGTCTCGGGCGTTTTGGAGGCGTCTCGTGCAGCTTGGGATTCGTCTTTGGGGAGGTGTTTGGCTCCCTTCTTGAATGGCCGTCGGGGCGTTTTGGAGCGTCTCGTGCCTTGGGATTACGTCTTTGGGGAGGTGTTAGCTCCTTCTCGGAATTGCCGTTGAGCCCGGGCGGTGGTTGAATTACCGTTAAGAAGTGGGCGAAGAGGAGACCGTAGTCTTACGTTGGCGGCGGGGATTGGATTACCAGTTGTAAGTGGAGCGAGACCGATGCTGGCCCGTTGCAACCGAGGATTAGTGCCCAGTTGAGAGTGGCGGGGCCCAGTCTTACGGCCAGCGGCAAGGGGATTAGATTGCATTACCGTTGAGAGTGGGCGAGGGCCGGTCTTACGGCGGCTGACAATAGGATTAGATTATTTGCGGATTGAAGTTAGGCGAGGACCCCGGTCTTGCTGGCCCGACGGCAGATGTGGTTTGAATTAGCCCGTTGAAGTTAAAGGCGAGAGACCCAGGTACTTACGGCGACGGCAGGTGGTTGAATTACCCCGTTGAAGTAGGCGAGAAGAGGACCGGTCTTCTGACGGCCAGGTGGATTCAGATTACACCGTTGAAGTGGGCGAGGACCGGTCTTTGCGGCCGTGGCCCGGTGGATTTGAATTGAAGGGTTAGGGACCATTACGCACTTGGATTTCTTGAAAAAGGCCTTAGGACGGCCCGGGAGGCAAAGATTATAAGAGAGCGGGGAAAGTAATTTGGTCTTACCCCTTGCAAAGGAGTCCGTCACGGACCACACCTGGATACGAAAGAGGTCGTAAAATCTGGACCACCTTTGTTTTTTACGGTTCCCAGGTTTTGACCAGGGCTTAAATGCAGAGGCTCCCCCTTCTTCTTAACTTCCGTGCGTGAACCGAGAGAGAAAGAGAGAGAAAAAAATCACTCCATTGTTAACCAAAATCTAACAATTTTTTGCTTGAATTGCTTGCCATAGGCTTGAAGGATCTCGAAGGAGTGCGTCGTCAACGCAGTCAAGGTGAGAGGTGGTCGAGCAACGGATGGAGCTTCAGGGGAGTGGATCTCGTTCGTTCCCATCTTGAAGAACACACGGATGTCTTGTATCCCGAATCCCAGGAGGTCTGCACAATCGTGATCGCTCACGGAGCGTTTGAGGGAGGTAAGAAATCGTTCCGTTTTGATTCCTATCGAATTTTTGAATGCTAGAACCTAGGAGTTTTAGTTTTCGCATTTTTGAATTTTTGTTATTATTTTTTTTATGCCTTTTGTGAAATTCATGATG